>RJWT010041977.1:0-12201 GCA_004365215.1 Cuniculus paca
CACTCTGTACATCCGTAAGGTTTTTCTCCAGTGTGTGTTCTCTGGTGTTCAATAAGAAAGGAAAGGTAGCTGAATGTTTTATTACAGTCTTTACACTCATGAGGTTTCTTGCCAGTATGTATCATCTGATGTTTCACAAGGTTTGAAATCTGGCTAAAAGTTTTGCCACAATCCTTACATACATATGGCTTCTCTCCTGTATGAGTTCTCTGGTGTAATACAAGGGAAAAGCGCCGATTGAACACTTTTCCACATTCTTGGCATCCATAGGGCCTCTCTACTGCAGTCATGCTCATATGCTGAGTCAAAACTTCATGCTGACACTTGCCTGATACCACTTGCCTGATACAATCTTGATTCCCTGGCAGCACCTCAGTGCCATTCTCAAATTGCCAGTTTCTTTTCAAGTTGGAACATATGGGGTGTTGGCTTACAATTCTTTCCATTATCAAATACTGGGATGGATCATCTTCGTAAGTGACATTGTTTGGAGAAAAGCCATTGATCTCACCATTTGATTCTACCACTGAAAGATAAAAAAAAAAGTTTTTCTCTCTTTTTTTCCCTGACTTCAGGCTGTCATTGAACTCACTGTATACCCCAGGCTGGCCTCAAGCTTACAAGGATGTGTGCATGTGTGTGTATATGTTACTGGGGATTGAATCCAGGGCCTCATACTTCCTAGGCAAGTGTTTTATCACTGAGGTACACCTCAACACATTTTACTTTTTGTCTTGAAACATGGTCTCACTAAGTTGCCCAAGCTGGACTTCAACTTGTGATCCTCCTGCTCCAGCCTCCTCAGTTGAAGGGATTACACGTATATACCATGATGTTTGGCATACTACTCCTTTCTTAATGAAACTGAATTTTTAAAAAATTTAGCAATGGCTTTCTTACCTGCCACTTATGACTGAAATTTGAGGAGTATGCCTAGTAATTGAGAAGACATGTAAATGCATGAGGGTAAGGAGAACATATAAGTAAATAAAGGAGAAAAAATAGATCAGGAAGATAATAATTGTGAAAAACAGGTTATTAATCTTCTTTGCCACTATTTAAAGTATATGTGCTGCCATAATTCTCCAAAAATGGCAATTTCATAATACTGTTAATAAATTGCAAGTATGCCTCAGGTCCCAAAAGACACCAAACTCTGTTAGCTTAGTGCTTTTTGTAACGGCTTACAATAATCCATGCTAAAAGGGAAGAAAAAAAGATTTCTCTGAAAACTGCTACCCATTATCCTCACTTTAACCCCACCATTTGAACATAGGGTTTTTCCATTAAATCCTCTGACAGACAAGCATAGGCTTAATTATTCTCAAGGCTGAATTTTAGAAATTTCATCACAGTATTAATTAAAACAATTTTATAATAATATAACTTTAGGGGCTGGGGATTTAGCTCAGTGGCATAAGCACCTGCCTGACAAGGTTGTGAGTTCAATCTCCAGTACCAAAAAAAACCCAACAACAACAATAACAACAACAACAACAAATATATATATATAAAACACTTTAGTATTTTTCTTAAATATAAAGTAAGGATAAAAGGCAATGACATATAATTTACAGTATTTGCAATTTTTCAGGAAAATATAAACCAAATTTTAAGGTAACATGTTAGCAGTATGGGTAAAGAGAATGTGTATCCTCTTTGTGCTATTATTTTCTGTGAGTTTAAAATTATTTTTCAATAATATAGTTAAAAAGTCATTTTTCTCAGCCAGGTGTGGTGGCCAATGTTTGTAATCCCAGCATGGGAGGCTGTAACTGGAAGTACTGCAAGTTCAAACACAGCCTGGACAATTTTTTTTGCTTTTAAAGAGAAAAAAAAATTTCAAAACAAGGTAATTAGTTACAATGGTTAATACATTGTGTATTGTTATCTTTAAATTATCCACAGTACAAGATATCTGCACTAATTGTCCAAATAACATTAGCACATTTTATTGCATTTAGTTATCCAAACAATATTCTAACTTTTCTTTTCAATGAAATAAGAGATATTAGTACAATAACTATCTTAACTATCTTTTTTATATATTATTCCTTTCAGCTTCTCATACTAGGGACACAGTATGATGTTTACACTTGCGAGTATGATTTATTTCACTTACATGAGTATGGTCTCTAGTTGTATCCATTTACCTAGAAAAGTCTCATGTATATCCTTCTTTGTGATACAGAACTCCATTGTTTAAAAAAACACATCTTTATTCAGTTGATGGGCACTTTGATTGTTTCAAGATTTGGCTATTACAAACTATGTCCCTATAAACGTGGGTGTGCATATGTTGCTGTGCTATGCCTTTGATTTTCTTTGGAAAGATACCCAGGAGGGGAATGGCTGGGTCAAATGGAACCACTAGTCCTAGTTTTTTGAGGAACTGCCACACTGATTTCCACAGTGGCTGCACCAACAAGAGTGGAGATGGGTTCCTTTGTCCCCACAGCCCCGCCAGCATTTGTTACTGGTTGATTTCTTGATAACAGCCATTCTTTCCAGGGTGAGGTGTACTTGCAGTGTTTTTTTAATCTGTATCTCTCCAATGACCAGTGATGTTGAACATTTTTTTTCATATATTTATTTGCTATTTGTATTTCATTATCTGAGAAGTGTGTATGCATCTCAGATGCCCATTTTTTGATTTGGTCTTTAAATTTGGGGGGGTCTGATTTTTTTAATTCTCCCTATGCTCTTGATAGTAATCATTTGAGGAACAGCTGGCAAACATTTTTCCACCCTATGAGTTGTCTTTTCACTCTGTTGGTGGTTTCTCTTGCTGTGCAAAAAGCTTTTCAATAGGGTGAGATTTCAGTTGGTGATTCTTTGTGATTGTTCCTGTACAATTGGGGTTTTATTCATAGTCTTTGCCTACACCAGTGTCTTCAAGAGTTTTACCTAATTTATCTTCCAGCAGATTTAATGTTTCTGTTTTAATATTTAGATCTCTGATCCATTTCTAATTTAGTTTAGTGCATGGTGAAAGATATGGGTCCAATTTTAATCTTTGGCATATGCAGAGCCAGTTTTTCCAACACCATTTATTAAAGAGGCTATCTTTCTTCCAGTGAATGTGTTTGGCACCTCTGTCAAAGATAAGGTGGCTTTGTATGTATGGAGTTGTTTCTGCATCTTCTAATCTATTCCATTGATCTCCAGGTCTGTTTTTTTGCCAGTACTACTCTGTTTTTATCACAGTAGCTTTATAGTTTAGGGATTGTGATGATCCCTCTCTTGCCTTTGTTGCCTAGAATTGCCTTTGTTATTCCAGGTCTCTTCTGGTTCCAGATGGATTTTATGATTGTTTTCTCTGATTCTGTGAGATATGCTATTGGAATTTTGATTGGGATTGCAATGAATCTGTTTAACAGTTTTGGAAGTATGGCCATTTTCACTATATTGGTTCTTCCTACCCAAAAGCATGGAATATCTCTCCATCTTCTAATATCCTCTTCAGTCGCCTTTTTCAGAGTACTGTAGTTTTCAATGTAGAGGTCTTTTACATCCTTCATTAAATTGATTCCTAGGTATTTCATTTTTTTGGATCCAGCCTGGATAATTTAACAACTTAGTGAGACCTTGTAGCTAAAATTTTTTATAATACACAAAAAGAGATGTGGTTCATTAAAATGGTGATGGCTGTAATCCCTAGTTCTGCTAATTAAATTTTTCTCTAAAACACACTTTGGCATTTTTTGGGGGGGAATGCAGTCTTATTATCTCTCTGTAATAGACCTGCCTTGCAAGCAATATATAAAGAAATTCTTCAAAGAGATAGAGAGTGTATATGTCAGAAATTTCGCAATACTAGAAAAGAAATAAATTAAAAAAATACAAACCTTTCCTTAAATACCACATAGGTCAAGAAAAAATTCTGAACCAAATGAAAATAAAACTGACTAAATTTAGTGAAATAGAGTACTTAGAAGAAAATATATAATAATCAATGCATACACTTTATTAGAAAAGAAGCAAGAGTTAAAATTAATCATCTAGCTTCTATTTTAGGAAGGACAAATTAAATCCACAATAACGAGAAACAAAAGTAATAAAAATTAGAGCAGAAATCAATGAAATTGAAAATGGGACACCAAAAGAGAAAAATTAAGGAAATCAAGGTGATTCTTTAAAAGGACCAATATAATCACCAACCCTCTCCCTAGGCTAATTAAGAAAAAAGATGTCACAAATCACTCAGTCATCAGTGAAAGAGGAGTCAACACTCTTGAACCCTGAACATTGAAAGGATAGTGAAAAAATGCAAAGAGCAACTGAGTGCCCACAGATTTGATAACGTAGGCAAAATTTACCAATTCTTTGAAAGGCACAAACTGCCAAAACTCACACATGAAACAATCTGAATAGGCCTATATCAATTAAATAACTAAATCCATAATCAAAAACTTTCAAAACAGATACCACTAGGTCCACAAGGATATACAATTTCTGCTGTCTCTTTCAGAAAACAAAAGTAGACAAAATACTTCTAATTCATTTGAGGAGGCCAACATTATCCTGATCCCAGAACCAAAGATAGTATAAGAAAACTACTGAACAATCTCTCTCATAAACATAAATGTAAATGTTCTTCAATAAAATACAGTCAGCCCTCAACTCTACCAACTTCTGTTGGGCAGGTGTTTGTCAAGCTCAATTCAGACATGACTCTCCCCGCACCCAACCTCACTCTCCCAGTATACAACTTGTCTACCAGCAGAGGCATTGTTCCCAGCTCAGCACCTCAGCAAACACAGGATGTCGTAAAAGAGATAAAACAGAACATGGACTCTTCCAAGCACTGGAACATCTGAAGACATTGAAACATTCACACGGGATACCTCAGAGACTTTGCCTACTGAGGCACAAGATATCCACAGAACTCCGACCACTGATGTTCACTAAGATCTTCCTGCCTAATGTCCTTTGCCTTCTTTCAACCCTATGAAAAAGTTCACTTTTTGTTCCCTACAAGTGGCCCTTTTGCCCTCTATTTGTGTGCACCCACACACAATAAATTCTATGCCATGTTGCCTTTACACAAAAATAAATAAATAAATAAATAAATAAATAAATAAAATACAGTCAGCCCTCAGGGATCATTCATCCTATATCATGGATTCAACCAACTACACACTGAAAATATTCAGGAGAAAACTGTACTGAACATGTGAACACATTTTTCTTGTTACTATTCCAAAGCAATACAGTACAACAAATATATAGCATTCACATTATATTAGGTATTATAATCAATCTAGAAATAAAGTATACAGAAGATTTACATAGCTTGTATGCAAATAGTATATAAATTTATATAAAGGGTTAAGCATGTGCAGATTTTGGTATCCATGGGCATTTCGGGAACCAACTCTCAAAATTCGAAAGGACAACTATATAAGCAAATCAAACCCAATGGTGTATATAAAAAGAATTATACCTCAGGAACACATGGAGTTTGTCATGGGTATGCAGGGCTGGTTCAGCCTTTGCAAATCAATGTAATCCACCACATTAACAGGCTTTTAAAAAGTCAAATCATGATACAATATATACAGAAAAAAAATCTGCAAGATGCAACACCCATTCTGATTCTAAAAATCTCAGCAAAACAGGAATAAAAAGGAACTTTCTCAGCTTAAAAAACATGAAAAACTCTTTAGATAGCATAGTTAATGGTAAGAAACTTGGAGCTTTCCTAAGTTTAGGACACAGGAAAATTAGGACCAAGGCAAGTAAGTTCTCTTTACAACTGCTTTTCAACAAGATACTTAATATAACAAGAAAAGGAAATACAATTGTCCCCCAGTGTCTACAGGGAACTGGTTCCAGGACCCTCTGGATACTAACATCCATGGATACCCAAGTCCTTTATATAAAATGTCCTATTGTAGTCAAAGACTGTCAATAGTAGGGTAAGTTGTATGTGGGTACAAGAAGTGCTTGAGAACTATACTTGCTCTGGAACATGATACTCACATACCTAGTAGTATTGTTTGGTTCAAGGGTGTTTTGCTTCATTTTGTTTTTGTGGCACTTGGGATTGAATCTAAGGCCTTCACACAGAGATACACTGCTTTTCCAGTCATTTTTCAGTTTTTACTTTGAGACAAGGTCTTACTAAGTCATTAAATTGCCCAGGCTGGCCCAGAACATGCAATCCTCCTGCTTTAAGCCTCCCAGAGTGCTGGGATTACAAGCATTTGCCACCATACCTGGCCACCTAGTGGATTTATAGACTGATATGCCCCACAAACACCAACACTTAAGTCTTGCATTGATACAATCTTGGCTCCCCTCCATGAACTGGTTCATCCTTCTTTTCTTAGGAAACAATACCACTCAAGAGAGTGATGTCGGGGCTGGGGATTTAGCTCAGCAGCAATAGTGCCTGCCTGGCAAGCACTAGGTCATGAGTTCGATCTCCAATACCAAAAAAAAAAGTGCAAGAGAGTGATATCAGTCATAATTCCTCAACTTTCTTTATGTCTGCCTTCTAGTTAACCACTATGTAATTGCACTCTACTTCCTTAAGTTTTACCAATGTGTCTACTACCCGGATATCTCCATAATTCAGGTAATTATTAGATCTGGACTAGGTGATGGCATCAACTTTAAATGGTAGCCCTGTTTAAATTAAATAGATGTCTTAGTTACTTTCCTCATTGCCAGACAAAATACCCAAAACTCAAGGGAAAAGAGATTTATTTGGCTCACAGTTTGTTGAGTTACAATCCATGGTCAGCTGACTCCAAGGCAGGGTGGCATGGCAGACAAGCATCACAGAAGACAAACAGTCCATGGCAGGCTGAAGGCAGCAAAGCAAGCAAGGGACAAGACAAGCCTCTTTCTTACCCTTATAGTGTGTCCAGGATTAGGGCAGGTCACACCAATCAGTGGGCTGATTTAGCAGTCACTCACCCTTAATCCTAGCACCTTTATCCTAGCATTGCATCATGAATCAATCACCCTAGACTCAGACACCTCTGAAAAAGCCCTACTTATCACTACATGAAGCTCTGAGGTCATATCTATACATAAGCCATAATATTCTGCCTCTGGCCTCCCAAAGACTCATGCACAGCCCTTTATGCAAAAGGCATTTAGTCCCTCTCTAAAAGTTGCCAAATTCTAACAGTTTCAGCACTGCTGAAAAGTCCAAGTCCAAAATCTCCTCTGAAAATTAAGGCAAACTCTTATCTGCAAAAGCCTATAAAAATGAAAAGAAAGTTAAACACTTTCAACATTCAAAAACACAATATAGACATTTCCATTTTAAAAGTTACAAATGATGAACAACCATTTCAAAGAAAACAAGAGACACTAGGGTAGCCATTGCTAATCTCCTATTATGTTTTGAAGACCTGTATTGCTTGCAGTGTTCTTTTCTGAAATGCTTTGTTGTGTTTAACTCTATTCTGTTTTGTTTTTTGTTTTGTTTTGTTTTATTCTCTTTAAAATATAAATAAATAAAGGTTACAAATGAGGATACAAAGGAATGGGACCAAAGCAAACCCAAAATCCATATCCATCATCTGAGGCAATCTGTGGAAAGACATGAACTCCAAAAGGGACTTCGTCCCTCTGGCCCTGCCAGTGGTTACAGCTCCCATAACTTCTCCCTTGGGCCAGCTCTGCTCCCTCCTTGCAACTTTTCTTGGATAATCCACATTCTGAGCTTCTCCAAACTTCTGGAGTCTCTGCTGCACTTCTGGCTTCACTAACAGCTTCACACACTGCCCTCTCAAAGGCACACTGCCTGGCCTCCCAGGCCTTCTTCTGAAATCTGGGTAGAAGCCTCCCTGATCCCACAACTCTCGCATTCAGCATGCACCTAAATCCAGTACCACGTGGATAATGCGAAGGTGTGCCACCAGCTAGAACAATAGCCTGGCTTCCTTCTCTCTTGATTGTAAAGATGAGTACCTAGATTGCTGAGCATTCTGAACCCAATCCCAAGAAAGAAATTATCTAGGGTGCTGCCATTTTGGAACATGGTACTCTGGGGCTCTCTTATAGCAAATTCTTTCACCTCTGCAACTCTGAGGTTAAAAGGCTGGAGTCCTGCTGGTTCTTGTGATGTCCTGAGGCCCTCTTTTCTGTTGTCTTCTTTTGAAATACTTGGCTTTTTCCTGCTAGTCTTTTCAGTGACCAGTTTCTCCTCAGTTCCATCTTTGCAGGCTGCAACTTTACTGAAGCTTCTTTTCTAGTCAAACTCAAAATGTTTCATATCATTCTGCTGGGCTCTTTCCTCCTGATTCTTAACATAAATCTGGCTAAAAGCCCCAACTCTAGTCATGCCACTGCCTCAACATTAGAGTGCCCTGAAATTTCTTCTGCAAGATTAGTCTGCTGCCTTTAATCTCAGCCTCAAGCAAAGTCTCTGGACATGAGCAAAATGCAGACAAACTTTCTGCTAACTCATAACACACATGTTCTAGAGGCCAAAAGTCAATGCAGTCCTTCTTCCTAGGCCTAGTCTGGGTTCAAACTTGCCACGGTCCTGCCTGAGCCACCTAGAGTGCTGGAATTATGAGTATGTCTAACTTGATAGAAGATTTTCAAGTCAGAACCCAACAAATGAATGAGGAAAATCCTTCAAGGCACACTTCACCAAGGAGGACAGCTAAATATTTCATAAATGTATGAAAAGATGCCAACCTAATGAGGAATCAGAGAAATACAAGTTTAAAACACAAGCTACCTCTGGGTGAGAGGTACATACCCTATAATCCCAGCACTCAGTAGGCTGATGCAGGAGGCTGATGCAGGACAGCTAAATATTTCATAAATGTATGAAAAGATGCCAACCTAATGAGGAATCAGAGAAATACCAGTTTAAAACACAAGCTACCTCTGGGTGAGGCACATACCCTATAATCCCAGCACTCAGTAGGCTGATGCAGGAGGCTCATCATCAGTTCATGGCTACCTGGGATACATAGTGAGTTCAAGGACAGCCCAAACTATATAGTGAGACCCTACCTCAAAAAAACAAAACAAAACCACAAGCTGCCACAGTATAACCTTTTGATAGTAAAAATTATGATCATCATAGATTATAATGTCTAACAGAAAACCTTTATTGTTAATGGAAACACATGTCAGTAAAAGTACTTTAGAAAACATTTTAGCATTATCTATTAAAATGCAAGAAGTGAATTACCCTCTAAACCCAACAATTCCAGTTCTACATATATTCCACAGAGAAACCTGTGCAAGTACACCAGGTTATAAATACAACAGCAATATTGCTTGTAATATCTCTAAAACTAAGAACAACCCAAGAAGTCCTCAACACCAGACTGGGAAAACTGTTGTACCTACTTACAGAAAGAAACAACTACAGCAATATGCAACATGCATAAATCTGTTTTAAAAATTGATAATGAAGCAGTCACAATAAATTATGAATACTATATAAAGCTCACAAACATACAAATCTAAACTATAATGAACAGATACATAAATAAGTATTGGATGAAACTAGAAAGAACCAAGGAATTTACTACAGGTTGAGCATCCCTAGTTGAAAATCTGATGACCATCAAAGTTTCAGATTTTGTATTTTCAGATTAAGTTTACTTAAGCAATAATGTCTGTGTGAATATTTCAAACTCCAAATGATAGATGCTGGTCATAAGCATTCTGGATAAGAGATACTCAACCTGAACCATAAAAGCAGATGCATGCCTGCATTTTGGAACTGGCCTGGGGAGACACAGTTCAGGGACCTGGCAGTAAGTGTTCTGTTTACTATCTTGGTTACCTGGGTATTGTCTGATAATAAATCTGTTAGGCTCCACATCTATGTCTATGCATTATAAGATGATTCCAATAAAAAAAGGTTTTGTCTAGGTTACTTTTTTCTCATTGTTGAGATGAAATTTTTGGAGGTTTCAGTCCATACTCAGCTGGCTCCAAGGCAGGGTGGTGTGGCTGAGGGGCAGCTGTTCATGGTGGCCCACACGCAACAAGAGCAGAAAAGCAAAACAGAGAAGCACGCCTTCTTCCCTCCCTTATATTGTATGCTGGCTCCACCCCTGGGTGGGTGCAGCATTCACACCACCAATCCCAGTGCTAGACAACAAACCAATCACAAATGCTAGATTCAGCTACCTCCATGACTGAATGAGGCTTGGAGAGCCACCTAGACACAAACCATAACAGGTTTTTTTTTAAAGACAAAAACTGAAAGAGCTATATTAAAGTAATGGGAGTTGAAGCAGTGTTTCCATGTCCTCCTTTTTTGGCTTTCCTTGTATGTGGTTTAATAAGCTTTGTTACTTTTCAAAACAGTTTCGACGACAAGCTGGGCACAGTGGCCATGCCTATACTCCCAGCTACTCAGGAAACTGAGGCAGAGGCAGCAGGATTACTTGATTTCTCCACCCCAAATTCAAGACCCCATCTCATCATCAACAACATTTAGAGAACATTTTTCTTGTTTATCTCACACTTAAATGAAGTCTCCCTGCATGTGACGCACCTCATGACTTCAGCCACATCGGTATCTTCTTTCCGAATCCTTCTCTGCAGCCTCCCAGATAGTACACCATAGTTTCAGCAGTGTATGATATTAATGACACACTGGCCCTATGGTCTGAGCTCAGTTTTTACAGCATCTGTTTCCTGTTCCTTCATAAGGCCTTATGGTCTACTGGTTACTGAATATACATATTCCTCCAGGAGCACTTTCTAAAGGTCACTGAACCTCAGACCTTTGCTTCAGAACCAACTATAAAAGTAACAGAATTAAAAAAAAAACAGTAACAGATTTTTTTCATATTATAGATATGATATATAATTTTTCATATTATAGATACATATACATTTAAGCTCAGAATCTACAAGGGTAGGGCATGGCCATATTTATTTTTAAAGAGTCTCACCAGCAACTGGAGTATGAACCAAAGGTAAAGAAGGCTTTTGGAGCAATTCTAACTAATTCTAATTCAGTTTTTACTTAAGATTCCCACCTGAATGTTTTCCTAAGGTATGTTACAGTCTATTGCTAGACACTTTCACTTGGAAATTTACCATCCTCTACCCACACCAAGCAAATGTCAAACTACTTTGTCTTTTTTTCTCCAAAGGTGGCCATTTTCCTTTTATGATTTTACTATTCTTAGCCAAATTATCTATACTCAAAATACCAACTTAAAAGAAATTTTTTTCTCTCATTGTAGAACTACTATTCTCTAACTTAAGTTATATAAACATGTTACCCCACCACATAATAAATTCCTTAGTAGCTATTATAGTTTATTTGTTTATTACACTAAAAGACTGAGTACATTATGTTACTTAAGTCTCTGTATTAAAAGAAAGTGTTAACATGATTTAAATATGTTAAACAGTTAGGAGACTATATGAATAAATGAATACATCATCAAATACTCAAAGAATGGGCAGGTGATATAGCTAAATGGTAAAGTGCTTGCCTAGAATATATCAGGCACTGGGTTCAATTCCCACTACCACCAAAAACTAAGCTGAAGAATGAATTAATCTTTCCAAGATAATTAAATGGAACACCACCATTGATATTCATAAATATATATACATGCAGAAGAAAACAAGAGACACTATGGTAGCCACTGCTGTCTTGTTTTGAAGTCCTGTATTGCTTGCATTGTTCTGATCAGCTTTGTTGTTTTGTTTGGTTTGGTTTTCTTTAAAATTAAATATATATACATGCACTAGAAACACACATATACATACATATATGTATATATATATATATATATATATATATATATATATATGCACTAGGAACATGCCAATTTGAAGAAAGGAGAAACCAAGAAAAGACAGACATAACAGAAAAGGAGACATAACAGTATGTATCTATCGGTGCAAAAATGGGGAGAAAATATAAGAACTGGACATGACATTGTTCCTTGTAGAGCCATGACCAAGACTTCATAGTTTCCGCATCTCTCTTATCTTTAAGGGAACATTTTCCAACTAGTGTATTAAAAAGTATTGTTTTCTCATTGAGTAGTTGGACTTTTTTTTTTTTGAAAAGAATACAACCAAACAAAATAAAACAGAGTAGAGTCAATCACAACAAAACAATGAACATGGTACATGACTTCTAAACAGGGTAAAAGGGAATCAATAATGGCTACCATAATGCCTCTTGTTATCTGCAATATAACTGCCCATACCATCAGGGATAAATAAAATCAA
>RJWT010041978.1:0-12217 GCA_004365215.1 Cuniculus paca
TATAATGTTCACTCCTGCTATTGCTGTCTATGCCATGGGGTAACATAGGCTGGGGCAGCCCTTGTCACCAAGCTTACACTGTGCCATGTGGACTTTGAACCTCCAAACCGTGAGCTAAATAAACTCCTCTGCATAAGCCACCTGTGTCAGGCATTTTATTACAGTGACAGAGAGCTTGCTAATATACCATAAAATGTACAAATCTGAAATGTACAATTTAATGAATTCTTACTAAATTGAAAGCTGAAAAACCATCACAGCAATCAATTTCATGACATTTCCATCACTCCCCCAAACATACCTTGAACTATTTGCAGTCCTTTCCTCTTCTCTCATCCCTATTCAACCACTTAACTACTTCGAGCCTCTTTTGGATTCATTGATATTTTCTGTTTTGTGAATTGACCTCTCTGCCCATGTGCTTCTTGGGGTGCTAGTTCTTGTCTCAATGACTTATAACAACCATTCACAGATGAACGTGTGGTTGTAATTAAAAGCACAAAATTCATAAGCTGGCTTGCACATTCATGCCTACCAGCCTGACCTCTCCTTTTGCCATTTTTTCATCTCTGCCATGTGCTGCAGACACTGTCCATCTTGCTGCTTCTGCTATATGTCACAGGCATCCTCCTTTTGCCTGAATTTTTTCCTCCTGCTCATCTCATTTGTACTCAACAGAGCAGTCTTCAGCATAAATAAAACTTTTCAGAAAAATCTCCTTGGTGGCTTCATACAACTTCATATCTTCTTATAAGACTTCCCATTATTTGATTTCAGAGGGACTTGTTGGTATAATGATTATTTGTAGGTGACCCTAATCTAAACCCCCTTGCCTGGTTGAAAATTTCATGAAGATTGAGATTTCATATGCTTCGTTCATCCCTATAGACCTGGCCCTATGTTCCTTTCCTTTCCTTCCTTCCTTCCTTCCTTCCTTCCTTCCTTCCTTCCTTCCTTCCTTCCTTCATTTCTTCCTTCTTTTTTCTTTTTCTCTTGGTGTTTCCTCTTAATTTTGTCTGTGGTATCCTTAGATCTTTAGAAATATTTTAATGTTTATCTAGTGAAGCTTGTAATTATTTTTTCTTTATAGGTTCTTCCTTTACTTTTATGCTTAGAAGTGCCTTTTTCCAACAGAGCAGATAAATACTTACTTACACTTTCTTCAAAGTCTTTTATGATTTTAATAAAAAATTTTAGTGCTTTTATCTATTTGAAGTTTATATAGGTTTATAGTGTAGAGTACAGTGCAAAGTGAGTGTGTATTTACTAACAGCTAACAAATTACCATAACTTCATTTATGAAATAAATCCATCATTTCCCCTCTGGTTGGAAATGTCACCTTTATTGGATACTAAATTCCTAAGTATGCTACATTTTATTTCTGCCTGTGCTATCTCTCTATTGATTTAGTTATTTTAGTGCCAGTTCTATATAGAGCGGGAAATCTTCTAATTGTAGTGCTGCTTTTGATGTAACATATTGTTATTATGAAGATAGTGAAAGAATATTCCAGTCTTCAGAACTATTTTCTTCATCACTGCAAAATCACAACTAGTCACTCTGATTTCCTGTGTTATTGTTATCAGCCCAGCGAGTGTGAGGCTTTCTCTGCCTAAAAATCATTTCTTGATAAGCTTTGCAAAATCACATTTCTAGACTTACTAGGCTGTAGGCTCTTCTTTTGTATTACTGTGTGATGGTTACCTTTCAAGTTCCGTGTTGAGTTTTTGAACTCAAACTTTGCAGATAAGACTCATGATAAAATGTAGGCTGGCTGTGAGGACTGTGGCACTTGGAGAATACAAGCTGGTCCAGAGGCATTCAAATGGTCTCAGAGTGTGCAGGCTAAGCTAAGTGAGTCAGTCAGTTTTCTGTCATTTAATGAAGTACCTGGGAGAATCAGTTTTAAAAGAAGGGAACTTGATTTTTTGCTCACACTTTTGGAGGTTTCAGTCTATGGTCAGTTGGCCCCTTTGCTTTTGGGTTGATGGTGAGTGAGCACATCATGGTGGAGAGCATGTGCTAGAGTTTAAGATGCTCACCTCATTGTAGACAGGAAGTAAAAGAGAAAGGAAACGGAAGAGGAAGAAGCTGGAGTCCCACAGTCTCCTTGAAGAGTGTGCCCCTGGTGATCTAATTTCTTCCCACTAAGCCTCAATTTCTAAGAGTTCCTCCTCCTCTTCCTAATGGCACCACAGCTGGAGACCAAGTCTTCAATGTGTGAGCCTTTGGGAGACATCCAAGATCCAAAGTATAAGACAAAGCATGGGCAAACTGAGTTTTTACCTCTGGCTTGCATAGCAACTTTTACAGCCACGTGTACTTTATTCATAGATTGTTTCCTTTGATTCCAACAACTTCTGGAGCAGGTGTATTTGCAAGGCACCCATGTGACAATGTACACACTATGTCTTGAAGAGGCTGAAGAACTTTCGTGAAGCCTTGGATCCAATACAGACCGAGGATTCTAGCCTGATGTTGGATTAGTTTCTCCTTTCTCTACCTATGTTATGGTATGATCCAAAAAGACTGCAAGGATAACAATGTGAGAAACTCATACTAGCTATTTCTGTTAGTGAATCTAAAAATACTAGAAACTGTGTGACCTACAAAGTACCAGTAAGCCAGCTTCTGGATGGCTTGCAAATGTCAAGGTGCAAGATGGGGAGAAGAAGCTCCAGGGAGTGAGGGCTCATGCTGACAGCAAGGCTCTGGTGCACATCTGTCTGAGATACCTGAAATTAGCCTGACCAGGGAGGTGGTGCGCTGAGCAGTCCAGTTGCTTTCTCCACCTTATTGTTGCAGCTATTTAAGAAACTCCCAGAGAGAGGCTGATGGAGATAATGCAGAGGCTTTCAAATCACCAGTTCATTTCTAAAGTCAATTCTCTCTGCCCCCCCATATGTATGTCTATCTCTCACTCTGTCTTTCTCTGGCTCTTTCTGTGTCTCTGTATGTCTGTCTGTCTCTGTCTCTTTCTGTCTATCTCTGTCTCTGACTCTGTCTCTCTCTCCCCACCCTCTTTTCTTACCTGTGTTATCATGGTACTCAAGGTCTTCAAAGATAGACCACTTCTGGATGTCAGTGTTCAAAGCAGGAGGAACATCCCTCTCTGCTTCTCATTCTGAATTTCAGCAGCTTTAGGTCTAACTGAATGATTTTCTCAGGAGATGTGAAGATTCATGAAAAGAAGACTGCTCTCTGCCAAGCCCATGCCTTTGTCCCAAAGCCTGGGCCAGCCCTCACAGTGAAGGGAACCCTTCAACTCCACTTGAAAAGAGAGGGTAAGGGGAGCAGAGGTGTGAGCCTTTCTTCCTAGTGACCCTCTGCACTGTCTGCACATTGTAACATGAAGGAGGATTCTGATGAGCTTGAGCTTGGAGGAGGGTCATGGACAGTGTAATCACGGGTCCCTTTCAGATGACAAAGAACAGCCCTTCAAGTGGGACAGGGAGGATATCTGGGACCATCATGGGTTCTGCTGGAGTTTTCTGTCTGTAAACCTCATGAAAACTCTGGATTCTGATCTATAAATTAAAGAAACTTCAGACCAGCACATTTGTAGAAAAATCAAGAAAGTTGCACCCACATATAAGACATCCCACCAATACTGGGATAAAGTACCTGTTATTGTTCGAATGTTCCCTCCAAAATCCTTCTCAAGACAATCTCCAAACTTATGTGAATTTCCTTTAAGGATGAAAAATCCATTGTATGTATATACTACAATTTGTCTATGAATATTTGGATTACCTCTGTCTTTGGCTACTATGAATAGTGCTGCTGTGAACATGGGTGTGTAAATATCTCTTCAAGATCCTGATGTATATATATATATTTTTTTTTATTTTAATTTTATTTATTTATTTATTTTTTTGCAGTACTGGGGATTAAACCCAAACTTTGCCTCGAGCTACGTCTCTATCCCTTTTGCACTTTTAATTTTGAGACAGTTTCTTCCTGAGCTGCCAAGTTGCCCAGGCTGGGCTTGAACTTGTGGTCTCCAACCTCAGCCTCTCAGAGTTCTGGGATTACAGGTACGCATTGCCATGTCCAGTTCTGTTTTCAGTACTCTTGGATACATACCCAGAAATGGAATTTCTAGATGCCCTGGTAACTCTGCTTTTAATGTGTTGAGGAATCACTGCAACCTTTTCTATAAGTACTACACTGTTTTCCATCCCCACCAACAGGGCACAGGCTTTCCCATTTCTCATCATCACCAACATCTATTTTACATTTTTTTTTCATAAGTGGCCTCCTTATGAATGTGAGGTGATATTTCAATGTGGTTTTGATTTGCATTTTCCTAAATATTAGTGATACTGGGTATGTTTTCAGGAACTTATCAGCCATTTGTGCATCTTTGCACAGATGTCCGTTTCAAGTTCTTTGCTCATTTTTGAGCCTTGTTTTTTGTTGTTGCTGAAATATAGAAAGATAGCAGATCTTTTTGTGTTCTTCAGGTTCTAGACTGACAACTGCTACAAAAAAGAGATGATAACAACAAAACAAACAAATCAAACTATTGAGTAAGTATGTCCTGGGTCTCCTGGTTCCAATGATCTTATACTAAGACTTAAGTCTTGACCAGGAGTGAGATGGAAATTCATAATGATGGACAGAATGTAAGACTATATTAAGAATGAGATTGTTTAAAAGAAAAAAGACATAATTTGTCATTTAGTTGGATGGATGTGCCATCGTCACATTTAGTTTCCTTAGTTCTTCTGATACCTAAGCTGGGCCTGGGGTCCGTCACTCATGGGAATGAGGAAGAAAGGAAGGGAGACATTTGACCACAAATATTAGTGCTCCTTAGAAAAATGCTTATGTAATAAAGGCAGCATCTCTCCTTTGGGGAGTAAACATAGCTTCTGCCAGTCTCTTCTAGCCACATCTTCAATTTACTTTGGGCTGTTTCTTTTCCCTAAAGCATCCTCAGCTCTTCTTCATAATGGTCTAGAAGGAAGATGTGAAAAAAAATTGATCTGTACCTCCCACATTGCCACTGGATGGCAGTACACCTACACCCCTCATGCCCTTGAGGAGAAACCTTGTCAGTGGAACCTTGATTTGACCCCTTGGGGTCAAAATATCTAGACCAGACTAGACTAGATATTTTAGCAGAAGCACTTGTTTTTGTTTTTCTCCCTGAGTTTCTATGGAAGAAATGTTAAAATTTTCCTTCTTCGTGTTCGCCCCAGAACCCGAAAGAACCTTGGCTCCAGCATTGTCTTGTCTGATACTTCTTCCTTCTTGCAAATCTGATTTCTAGCCTCTCTCCTATCCTCTGGTAGCACCTGTGCTAACTGATTAATGACATGGTTTTGTAATTGGCATCTGTGGAGTTGTACTTCTTGTTTGAAGAAATGTCTATTTCAACTCCTGAGTCTATTTTTTAATTGCCTGGATTGTTGTTGTTGTTAGAGTTGTTCGAAGAACATAGAACTTTTCTTCCTTGCATCTTCAGAATTTAGGCTTGCAATTGCCACAGGGGAAAATATGTGTCTGCGTTTTCCTGAGGGAAAGCAGAGGCTCTTATTTGACTTTGCATCCTCAGCATTTAGTATGATGCCTGTGTAGCGGATGAACAGTTGTTAAGTGAAGTCATCGAGTAGAGAAAACAGGGAAGGACAAATGATCATTTACCCATGTATCCCTTAGCATACATTTCTAAACCTAAACCTCATATGTAATTTACACATGTTGAATGTAAATTGGATAAATAGAATTTCATGAGTAACAAAGCATATTCCTTTTAAATTTACATGTCTTTAATTACAAAAAATACAGACTAGCTTTCTTGTGTCTATTTTCATTTTGTCACTGGTAGTTGTTTCTGAATTATCTCTACTGACTTTTGCCATGTTTGTCCATTGTTGGCCAGGTGTGCTGAAAGCTTTAAGATTTCTGAGCATCATCCTTAACTAGTCCCTGTCACTGAGTTCTTACATTCACTCAGTCACCAGGTCTGGATGTTCCATTTCCTAAATATCTCTTGGATCTTTCTGCATGGTGTCATCCTATGGCTCTTGCTCTGCCTCAGCCTCTGTCATCTCTCCCGGGGGACCCATCAGCACCCCGCTGGATTCTCCCCCTCTTCCCAATTTGTTCTCCGTATTGCAGCAAGAGTCATTCTTTCAGAGTACATGTCACACCTCTACTTAAATCTCTCTTGTGGCTCTTTATCACCCCCAAAGCAAAAGTCCAAGCTCCTAGCCCACCCCTTGAAGCCCCTGCATGTCCTTCTACCTTCCTCTTTCTCTAGTTGCCACTTTAAATTGTACCTTTCCGCAAAGGTGACCTGCACATGTGTGTGGTGCAAAAATCCCTTTTGCACTGTTTCAATGCCCTCCCCACTTGCACGCAAGCTGCCTTCCTCCTCCAGTTGCCCTTCTCTTCCTTTGATGGGCTCTGCAGTTTATATTGTTTATTTCATTGAATCTTTATTGCATTTAATCTGCGATGACCCTTGTGGGTAGTTATGTTCAGTTTGACCAGTGAGGAGACCGAAGCTTGGAAAGATTGGAGTGGGGAAGTGACGGAGTCGCTGATGACTGTCCTGTTGGAGGGTGGGCTCCCCAGAGCACTGTTTCCACGTCTCAGATCTGCAACCCTCCTTTTTACATAAAGTGTTAGGCTTTGTTGGTTCTGTTGTGCGGATATTTTCCCCAAGTTTTGGTATCTCCTGTTTTTGTAGTTTATCATCTGGAAAATTGGAATTTTTAGCATTGCAAAGAGTAACATTTTTTACACTGGAAATAGTAGTATCAGTCATTCTGGTTTATTCTATAGATTATGTTTCAAAAGCTATGTCTTTCCAAGATGAACTGGTCATCTATATCAGTGTTCAATTTGTAATAGTCTCATTGCCTTAAGTTCAACTATGTTAGCCCTGCAAAATTTATTTTGCCATGTAGGATATGTGCCAAAGATCTATTTTCTATCATAAATAGTAAAATTTTCTGAAATCACTTATTGGAAAATTCAGTGCTTCCTACTAAGATTCTTTTGAAATATTATGGTACAGTACTTTAAACAATATTTGTTAGACCCTTTAATATTTATGGACTGTTTGAGGGATTTTACTCATTGATATGTCCACTCTTTGATATTATTGCAGTATTTTATAGTTTCTTTTTTACATTGTAGGGTAGGTATTACCTCTAGTTTTCACCCTCACTTCAGTAATTTTTCTTTTTTGAAATTGTCTTGGTTGATCACATTTACTGTTATTTTAGATAATCTTAAAGTTCCTTCTTAACCTTGAAACATCTACTGGGATACTTATTAGGAATACAAATATGCCATATGTTTATAATGTAGAAATTAAGAAATGCAAAATATTAAATGAAATAAAAATCTGAGAAATATTAATATTTTGTTTTGTTTCCTTGTGGTTTTCATTCTGTGGGACTCTGGGTAATGCAATCAGGATCATACTGCAATACATCTTAATTTCTTGTTTCTGTCATTGCTACCACCACTGCTATCAAGTTCCCTTGTAAGCATTTTCATATCTCATCCAAGTTTGAAATCATGAATTTTAATCTCACACAATATCCACTAATCTTAAAAGCCTGAAAAACTCTTGTTGATGCCCCTATTGGTGGATCTTTAAGTTATTACCAATTTTTTGCTTTCTCTAAACAGTGTTATAATAAAAATCTGTGTAAATACAATTTTTGTTCACATTTGATCATTTCTTTAGAGCATATTTCTAGATCTGGGTCAACAGGTATACATAATTTTAAGGCTCTAAATTACTTTTTAAAAAGATTACACCAATTTAAACTCCCACCAGAAGTATATGAAAATGTCTGTTCCCATTGTATTCTTGCTAAAAAGTGAGTATTATTATCATATTGAAATTTTCATTAGGGTTATGTTAAATCTATAAATCAATTGAGGAAAAATTGCCTTCTTTACAATATTGATTTATTTCTTTCAGTAAGATGGCATATCTCCATTTAATCAAATCTTTATTTTATAACTCTCAGTGAAGTTTTTTGTTTTCCTTATGGAAATTCTAATTATTTACTACCAGAATTATTTCTAAACATATTATAGTGGAGGTTTTTTTGGTCTTTTTTTGAGGGGAAGGATATTGTGAATGCTATTTTATAAATGTTTAACTTCTACTTTTCCAAACAGATCCTACAAGTGTTCTATCTTTCAGTCAGTCTGAAAAGCAGAAGAGTTCTATATCTAGTTGGTTTGGGAAAGGCTTTGACCTTCACATATGAACTTTCCTGACACGATCATGAAAAATCAGAAGTCCTATCTGTAAACCTGTTTACGTGATATGTTACTACACCTAGTGCATACCAAACTGATTTGATCATGGACTAACTCTTTTTTATGGAAAATGCGAAACTGTAATGTAAAGTCTATAATCATTCAGTAGGTGAATCCTATGCAAAGCCTAGTGCTGTGAGCTGACAGATGACCACTGTTCTTCACCTCTCTCTTCTCATGTAACTCTAAAGAGTTTACCTGGTCTGACCCAGAGCTTGACTTTGTCTAGTGGAACAAACATACTAGACAAACAGACTTGGCTAGTGGAACAAACACAATGCACATGAAGGCTTTAGGAGAGCTTGTTGACTGCTGCCTTCCACCATACTCATGAGAAGGAGATGCCTGGGTACCTTGCTGGAAGATGTGACAAGTGGAAGAGACCTGAGTTATGCTGATCATTTCAGTTCAAACCAGACTAAAACATCCATGAACTATTAACCCTCTTGATGAAAGTGAGCTCATGTTTATGAACTAAATGACTTCTGGTTGTTTCAAGGCACTGAGCTATAGGGTGACTCGTGATAAGGCATTATTGTGGCATTTTGTTGCTGGTGTACCTACTTTGAGCAGGTACGACATAGGCAGTAAGTTTCAGCTTGGTAGTTTTTATTATATTAAGGAAATTCTTCTTTTCATTTCTATTTTTCTAAGCACTTTTCACCAAAAATATTATTGAATAACTTTTGGGAAGCCATTGAAATTATTTTACAGTTTTCTAATTGATGTGGAATTTTATATGAATGGAATTATTAGTAATAACTTGTCATGGCCTTCCTACAATGAGTTATTCTTGGTAGCAGTTATCATTTTTTGATGTACTATTGAATTCCATATCCTAGTATTTCCTTAAGGATTCAGCATCTGTATTTATAAAGAAAATTAGTCTACAGTTTCTTTTTTGATTCATCTTTTTCATATTTTGTATAAGGCATGTGCCAATTTTGTAAAATGACCGCCTATACTCTACATCAATTTTTATAACACGGAAATTACTTAACCCTTAAAACACTGATAGAATTTACTGCTTAAGTCACTTGGTCATGAAATTTTCTTGATAGTTTATTAATTATTTAATAGTGTTTATTTATTTCTCTGATTATTAGTCCTAGCATTTCCTATACATTTTTAATTAAGTTTTTAGAGGCTCCAATTACTTTTGTGATGGCCAATAATATACATCTTGTATTTCATGCATTTTTGGAAGTTACCTTTAAATCATTTTTGGAACAAGGTTTGATATAATAAATAGGTAAATGCTAAGGCATTTATGTGAACAACTACAACCATGCCAGATCTGACATGAGTCTACATCTTAGTGCAACCTCCTATTTCTGTGTGTAGCAGTGTGGTTGTGTACGTGGCCAACATGTATTCTTACTTCTGCTAGTTGGGGACTGGGGTGTCTGGCACTTTGTTTATGTGCTGCTTATGGTTGGAGGATACAGGCTATAAGCAGTAATGTGGAATCAGAAAGGTTAGACCCTTGCCAGGCGTGGTGCTGCAGGTCTGTAATCCCAGCACTTAAGAGGCTGTGGCAGGAGGATTGCAAATTTAAGTCCAACCTGGGCAAGTTAGTCTTAGGGAGACCCTGTCTCAAAATAAGAAAAATTTTAAAAGGGCTAAGAATGTAGCTCAGTGTGAAGGTCCTGGGTTCAATCTCCAGTACTATGAAAAGTATTGGAATTGTGAATACTTTTAGATGATGTAAACATAATGTAAGAGAATACTTGAAAGCAAAACTCTTGTAAAACCCCAAAAAGAAATCACCATATTTATTGGCGTAAGTTGCGATTCATGTAGGAAAAGTGTGGGAGTATCTCTTCCTGACCTTTCCCCAAAATCTTTGGGATGAGCAGACGAAGGGAAGACCCTATACACAAAGCAGCATCTAATTCTAAGTTCTACAGGCTCTGATCATCTCTTCTAATTGCTCAGTTCTCCAGTTTTGGACACCTGGTTTTACTGGTAGTAATGGTGAATATTTACTCAGTGCTTACCATGTGTTAGGCACAGCTCTAAACACACTCTTATGCCAGTGTTATGGATTAGGAAA
Source organism: Cuniculus paca (assembly GCA_004365215.1). Classification (NCBI taxonomy): domain Eukaryota; kingdom Metazoa; phylum Chordata; class Mammalia; order Rodentia; family Cuniculidae; genus Cuniculus; species Cuniculus paca. Next base: position 10,359 of record RJWT010041978.1, read on the forward strand.
GGGGAGTTCTGAGGCTACATGATTTTCCTGTGCTCACAGCTCATGAGGGTCGATGAGGACTCAGGCTCAGGCATTTGGTCTCCACACTGTTAGTCACTCTACTGTGCTGCCTCTCAGCCCTTCTCACTATGCCTTCCTGTCCCCTACACTGCCTGGCTCAATGTTGGGCTTTTGATAAATGCTGAATGCTGTAAATGATTTATAAATGAAGTTAGAAGAGAGAAAGAAAGACAGAAGCAAGATGTGGAGAAAAAATGATACAGGATCTTGGAAGGACTCATGTCTCCTCTGTTGAGACTGTGATTCTAGCTATAAAAAACAGAAATAATAAAAAAAATTTCTGATAGGGTTACTGCAGGATTTTGTGAGCAAAGAATCTGACACACGTATTTAACACTCAGTAGACACTTCTTGTTAATTTTAACAAATGATAGTGATGAATGGTGACCATAAAACCAAGTTTCTGCCAGCAACTAGCTCCATGACCTTGCTCAAATTGCTTTGCTGGCTGTGCCTTGATATCTTCATTTGTTAGACAGAGGACAACCCTATGGCTCTATAATGTAGTGATCTGTAACCTACAAGGGAGACAGTGCAGAAGAGAGAGCTCGAGAACAGGAGGTGGAGGCCACTGCTGAGCAGACATTTGTGAGAGGTGACTGGGGAACTCTGCATACACCTGGGCACCTAGCTCCTCTCATTCACCTCAAGAATCTTGCAACCTGAGAACCCCAGGGATGTGAGTGTGATCCATAGTGAGTCCCTATATGTCATTCAGTACTTTCAGGGAGCTCTTCAGGAAAAGCACTGATGCACTAACAAAACAAAACCCAGGACGCCCAGTTAGATTTGAATTTCAGATAAACAACAAATAACTCGTGTAAATGTTGGGACATGCAAACAATCATTTTTTACTGGACCCCAGTTACCTGGGCTTCCCTGACTGGCCCAGAGTCCAGGTGTCTCAGATGGGAAGGCTACAACGAATCTGCACCAGGCCAGGTTGTCTCAAGTCAAAGACCTGAGTTTTAGAATCTCTCTCTTCTCTACTCATTCTTTGAGAGGAAAGGACAGAGTACCTAAGTGGAGAAATTTGTGTGCCATAAGTTACCAAGAGAAGAGCCTCCCTAGACTTAATTAGGCAATTATTGTATCTTGAGTAAAGAACAATTGATTATTCCGAACAAATGTACCAGACTGTGGTTTAAAGGAAATCTGTATCTATAACCTGCTGTAGTTGTTAAGTCAGAAGTAAATATGTTCTTAATAACCAGCTGGTATTTATTTAATGTACAATAACTTGCCTGCTAAGCTTCGATGAAATGCACAGTTAATTAAAGCCATTTCTGTACCAAGTCCTCTAGGGAAAATATTTTACACATGCTTTGACTGAGGTTTTTTTTTTTTCCCCCCTTCACTTCCCAACTGAGCCCTGTTGGTAGATTTTAATATGATCTGCTTGGGGTTGTCTGCAGATATTTTTTGCTAGGCAATTCTAATATTGCTGAGGAACAAGGAAACTCCATTTATTTACTTACCCAGGTGGAGAAATTTTTGCTGCCCTGGCCATGTGGTGGTGAGGATTGTGTGTAACTTTACACTGTCTCAAGGTTTATGCCGGACCATTCACTTTGCCTTTCTCAACCTGAGTTTCTACTTTATGAAACAAGTCTTTGGGCAATAGGTAGAAAAGACAGTGAGCAGAGTCTGAAATCACAGCATAACCTTGACTTAGAGTGGGTCTTCTCATGTGCCAGTGTTTCCTGCTGTGAGCCCAGATTTGCTGCTGTGAAGAGATGGTTTTGAGATGTGCTTTCATTCATCCACCCATTCATTTAATTGTTATTCAGAAAGGATTT
>RJWT010041979.1:0-12219 GCA_004365215.1 Cuniculus paca
AACCCCACAAACCATGAATCAAGCTACAACTCTCCTTCTTTAAGTTGTGGGTGTCAGGTATTTTATCCCAGTGCAGGAAAACTGACTAATACACCTCTTGTTTTACTTTCTTCTTAACACTGTTCTCAATACAAAAATATTCATTCCCTTTCTATTAATTTCCTTGTTGTCTGCCTCTCCTCCAACATCAGGAAAATGTTAAGTTCCATACATTAGAGATCTTGTCTGTTATAATCACTGCTTCATCTCCTGAGCCTAGAACATGACCTGACAGAAAATGAGCATTTATACATAAAAATTTTATGAAATAAAGATATCAGTGGATTAGTTAATTAGTGTATGATAGAATATTCTCATTTGAGTACATATTTTGCTGGATTTCTCTTATTAAGATAAATAAGCTAATGATCAGGTGATGTTATATAACAGGAAAGACACAGAGAAGGTATAACTAACTTCACAAAGAAACCAGTAACTAGAGAATATGTGGTTTAGCTCTTGAAATTTTTCCCATACTTCCTATTGTATTTCTGTCTATGTAGTTTTTCATTTTTTTGCTCACCTCTTTACTTCTCTTGAACAAAAATGTTTGAGATCTTGTATATACCAAATATTGTACTACTTGCTTAGGTACATAAATAAAGAATTCTAAAAATGACTTTATTTGACCATATGAATAATAATGGCACAAATACTCTTTTTGTGATTTGTGAAAAGGATTTCTGAACAATGGAATATTAGGCAATCATTAAGAAAAATCTATAAGGCTGGAACCATAGCCCACTTAGATATTTGGGAGGCTTAAGCAGGTGGATCATTTGAGCCCAGAGTTTGGGACCAGCCTACCTAACATAGTGAAACCCATCAAAAAGACTATAGAATTTTAATAACAAGGAAAAATAATTATACTCTATAGAACTTTTAGAAAAATATGGTATATCACAAATACTTAAAATACATTGAAAATTACTAATATTTTCAGTGATGGAAATCACTAAGAGACTTTGCTTCCTGTTTGTATAATTAGAAATCTTCTTCCTCTCCTTCTTGTTCTAAAGTCAGCTTATGTTCAGTTGTACTTCAAAAACAAATCATCCCCAGATCTCATTTCTCTCTCATCTTTGTGTCTACCTTGTGGGGTGCGATATAGCTCTGTCCCTCATTATTTTCTTTCTTACCCAATGCTGGAGGGTTGAGCCTCCCTTTGGGACACTCTGGTCTCACAACAGAAGTGGACACTTTGTCTTGAGAGTGTCACATGCCCTTCCCTCCCATTCCATGTGTCTACACAACCACACAGGGACACTCTGCAGAGGACTACATGCCTTCTGCAAAGAAAGCCCCAAAATATTTAACAAATAAAGTAGTCCACCTCAGACCGCTCTGTATTTTCCATTCTGTTGCAATGCATATACATAATATTTATTGATAGGAGTGTCAGTGACATGGATTTTTAAGAAATTTTAATTTTCTTTAGCTAGAAATACATTTAGCTGCAAATAACAGAAAATGTGGCTTTGAATGGCTTAAGAACTTACGGCTTGCTGTGTAGAACCTCAGCTACTTGCTGAGGCAGGAATAGCATAGGTTCAAGGTCAGCCTGACCACATGCCTCACTTCCATATGGGAGGTAGATGAAACTGAGGCAGGAAAAGCAGGCAGCTGCACTGGTCTCCTCACCAGAAAGGCAAGGTTTCCCCATGCAGCGCCCCAGCAGACTTCCCCTCCATACATCCTGTTGGCCATGCCTTCATTTAATGGAGCTTGGGAGAGCAGACAATTGTCACTGGAGTAGAGCAATCATCACCTTTTCTGCAGCTTCGCATGCTGGGGTGTTAAACAAGTCAGGGTTATATTAGAAAAGTGGAGTCAAGGACTGGATATTGGCTACGTGTGAGTCTCAGAAGCCAACAGAGAGTGCCATTAATTCTGACAGTGAATCTGGTGGGTATTTTAGCTGGCTTTAGAGAGATAGTGCGATTGTGCTCTGTCTTTGTCACTTTCTCATTGCTAAGACAAAGTACCTGGCACCCAAAATTTAAAGGAAGTGTCTTGGTTACTTTTCTCTCATTGTTGAGACAAAATACCTGATGCCCAAAGTGAAGGAAGGAGAGGTTTATTTCTTACAGTTTTGGGGATTTCAGTCTATACTTAGCTGGTTCCAAGGCAGGGTGGCATGGCTGAGGGGCAGCCATTCATGGCGGCTACAAGTGGCAAAAGCAAACCGTGCAAAAGAGGGAAAAGCACACCTCCTGCTAGACCTTACATTGTATGTCGGCTCCACTCCTGGGCAGGTGCAGAATTCACACCACCAATGCTAGCACTATACAAAGAATCAATCATAAATACTAGATTCAGCTGCTTCCATGACTACATGAGGCTTGGGGGGGCCACCTAGACACAAACCATAACAGGAGGAGAGTTTGATTTTGGCTCACAGTTTTAGTCCATGGGCAGCTGACTCCAAGGGAAGAACAAGATGGTGGAGGAGCATGGAGGAAGAGAAAGAGGCTCAACCCATGGCAGGCAGGAAGCAGAGGGAGAAAGCAGAGGAAATGGGGATTGGAGCGCACCCTTCCAGGTCATGTCCCCAGTGGCCACCTCCAAGCAAGCCCCACCTCCTAACAGCACATTTAGCTGTGAACTCATCAATGGATGAATCTACTAAATAGTGTAGCATTCCATGACCCAATCCCCTTCCATGCTTATGAGATTTTGGGGACCATGTCAGATCTAAACTGTAACATGCCCTCAAGAAAATAGGAGTGGTATTTCCCGCAATATGAGACTTCATGAGCCATAGAAGATAGTTTAAAAATGCTAACTAGTTAGCTTGGTATAACTAGAGTGTACAATACTCTATTGTTGAGAGGGAGGTGAAGCTGGGGAGAAGTCATAGGTCAGATGATGGATTCAAACTACTTTTCTTCTCATCACTTCATTTATGTTTCACACATACACAATGTATGTACTGCTGTTCTCCTCCATTTTATAGCTGGAGAGGCTTGAGCTTATGAAGGTGAAGGTCATTGAAGCCACTGAAGGTCACATAGCTAATGAGGAGTAGCTTTAGAATTGAACTTGATCTTCACTGTAGAGCCCTGAACTCAGATTGCCTGGAGCCCACACCCTCTACCCACATCCTTATACCTGGGGTCCACCCGTTCTCTCCCATGGTGACCCCCCCAAAGGCAGTACATTGTGACCAGTGTCCAAAGACTCAAAACCACTGCGGCAGAGAGCACCTGAGTGTGGAGAAAGATGTGAGATAAGAAGGGTCTGGAATATTGAGACTGAATTTGCCAAGAAGATGCTTCTTGTTGTTTGCACCTTTCAAATTAGAGGACAAGAGAGACTCCCCCGGGAAAGTTTGCTCCTCCCCTCATCATCTCTGTTATCTGTCATAAGCAAGAAAGCCCAGGAACCTGTGCCTGGCAGTCGCCGTCCACTGCCTCACAGGATGTGAGCTGAGCAAGAAGGATTCCCAGAAGCATCCTTCATGAACCAGCCCAGCTGCCTAGCAGGCACTGTCTGAGACACTCATAAATACTGGCAATCCATCTGATAGATAGATCTTTACTTTTCTTACCGGTTTTCACTTCCAGTATCCAATAGACCTTACAGTCATGTGGTCCTCTGTTTGATTTAGACCATGACAATATTTCTTCAGCTTTCATTTTCTTCACTGATATTCATAAGGTTTCTTGATAAAAAAATGTAGTTTCTTCTGATACCACATTTTTTACAAACACATAGATACAGTATAAAAATGTATAAAACAATAATGGATATTCTTGTTTTACTTGGAAGCCATGGATACTCATGGATATTCTTGTTTCACTTTGAAACCATTAATGATCTCAGTGTTCCTCAACTTTATTTCAGTATGACATAAGCCAGTGTTTCCTAATTGGGTTCTGTTTTGTGGATGAATTCTTTTCATGCTAGACTGCCTCATAGGACACTTGGTGCCCTGGTCAGCACTAGCACCCGTACATCACTTCAACAGTAATTTCTTTTAAAAATCCCACATTCATTTTACACATCCCCTCCATGTGTATTTTTCCTTGCCTCTACTCTGTTGAGAAACACTTGTTGAAGAGATAGTTAGGGGTTTGGCTCTACCTTTCCATTCATAGGAAATAAATCAGGTTTCATGTCTGAAAAACAGATACATGTATCCACTTTATGTGCATAGATCAAATGAAATATTCAAAGAGCAATTCCTAATACATACACAAGTAGATAAGCCTTTCCAAGGGAATGAGCTAGATTGAACCGAACTGCATCGTAACTGTCCCTCTTTCCCTGGGAAGTGTTTAGATTGAACACTTATAATTTACTGCTCCCCTGTAGTTCCTCTGTCTGGCTCCTATTCATTTAAGAAAGTAGATACATTGAGGAAATACTTTCAAAAATTAAGTACAGCTGTATGATTGGTGTAAACTAGAATACTGGAGAAAAAGTCATGAGACAGAGGGAAAAAAAAAAACCCATTCTGGAAAGATGAGAATTGCAATCAGTCATATCATAAAGTCTGTTTCCTTGACTTATAGACTCATGGATTGGAAAACAGATTCATAGATTGGAAAATTACCTTTCAGGATATCACGTTCCCCTCAGTGATTGGGAAGCTGAACCACATAGTCCAAAGCAATCATTCAATTTCTAAAGTTCTATAAAGCGACCAGGAGTGAATCTACTGATCTCTAGCATTTAAAAGGTTAATGGCTTTGAATTACGCCTGCCTACAGTATTCTCTTATGTATTGTGAAGTCCTCCTCATGAATTGATAACTGGGGCCAAAATGTGGCTTCCATCCACATAGTGGTATCTGAAGACTCCAGGAAGGTCGATTTTTTTCCCAGAGACTAACGAACGGTATGCGGAAGCACTTACAAAAGTTCAGCTGCTTTCCAAAAGCAATGAAAATAAAAAAGAGGAGAAAGGGAGGCTTTAACACCTTATTGGTGTTAAAGTAATTTTACTTTAGATTTAGTAATTTTACTTTAGATTTCATGAAACTGTTCTAGAAGCATAGCTATTTCCTTAATTTAAAAAAATTCACCCAGCTGTGTAATCTGTCACCCTTAAAGTATAGTCACTGTTCTGCTCCGGATCGGAAGGCAGAGCTTTGCAGATGGCCAACTGATCTTTTGGCTTTGGCTTCCAATTGGGTTTGCTCAGCAAGAGAGACACAAGGGACTGGGTATGGGGCAAGCGTGTCTCCCGAGAGCCCACGTGCTGTCGGCATGGCCTCCGGTGCGGTGACAGTGAGAAGCGACTGAGCCTTGAAGAAGTGGAGCCTACCCAGCAGCACACTCCTAAACTTTAGGAACTGTGAGCTACAGAGGAACCTCTTTTCTTTATCAAGCATCCAGCATCCGGTGTTTTGCTAGGGACTAAGCGATAAATAGGATAGGTAAATGGAAGGAGGTGAGAGAGAAATATTTCTTTTTCTTTTTTATACAACATCTTCTCTTATGCCTGAGGTTCCAGCTTGTAGCTAGTCCAGATTCCAGTGACCATTTCTTTTCCTTGTCCTTTGGAGACTGTGGTAGGAATACCTCTTTACTGTTGCTAGCCCTGGGACACCGGACCATTCCTTTTGGTTTCCCTAAACCCTGGGGTGAGTTCTTCATGAAGCACCTCACGATTAGCCCATGTGGAGGCTGTTGTCTCTTCTTGCTGGAACTGTGACTGACATAGTCACCTTTTGGAATGGGCTGGAGTCTCCTCACAAGCACCCTATCAGTTGTAAGCCCGTGCACTGGTGTGGCAGTTCAGATACTTGGACCAGGTCACTGTTCAACTACCTTTTGCCATCTGATCTTGAACAAAGTTCTTTTTCATCTTTCAATTTCCTCATCTCCAAAACAAAATGCATAGTACTGAAGAGTAAATACCTGTTGGTGCTCTTTCAAAGATTAAAACAACTTAGAAGAATGTCTTGTACCTACTAAATACTTACAAATGTCCACTGCTTCTCATGTGTTCGTGCATTCCTTGATACTCTTAGTAATAGATGCTGAAACAGTAGGAAAAACTATCGATGTATCTAAGGGTGAACTCAGAAGACCGTGATTTCAGAGTTTTTACTCATTAACATTTGGAATTGAAGATAAACATATTGGACTAATTTCCTCTGAACCTTGGGTGCCATTTTTAATACAATTGTTCAAAATTCAACTATGGTGACCAATTAAATTGTAATTGATGAAGCACACATTCATTAGTGATGAAATTGATGGCACACTTAAACAGGTTAATTGAGACAAGTTTAATGAAGGGACTATTTATAAAGAAGAGTGAAATATTCCAATGTTAGTGATATCTAGAAATTGTTACCATTCTTAGGACTGAAGCGACAATGGGCAAGAAATGAAGAGGAATAGATTACCTGGACATGGAGAACACTAGACCTGAAATTGTAGGGAGACTACTTATGAGGACTTGTGGTCTTTGACAGAAAGCTAAGGAAACAAATACTTGATAATGCTTCTTTTCACCTTCCAACTTCTACTGACACCTCTCCTTGAGAAAGGGCAAGGGAATCATCTGACTGAGCCCATAGGATTTAGCCTCCTGGGAAGCAGAATGGAATGTGGATGTGTGGATGGGCAGAGCTTAGGCACAGGACAGTGTAGGATGCCCTGTGCAGTAAGCAAGACCAAACACACATACAACTCCTGAGATCACTTTGCCCTCTGTGTCCATTTCCATGTCCTTGCAAATAATGCATAGTCAGTTCTGACTGGCTTTTAAAGGCATTTTATGACATTAGAAATGTAGAATTGTGAATAATACATGGAAATTGTATCTGTGCCATAATACAAGTAAGTTTTCCAAGAAATGTACCCTATCAAAACCATTGTAGTCATCAAAAACACTTTGCTGTGGATCATCTTCCTGATGGTAACTATGATGACAAATATGATGAGGATTGAAGTGATCACTTATTACATTCTTACTATGGACTGTACCTCCCCAATCACTCTATGTGGAAGGTGTCCACATTGCACATGTACATGTTGGAAGAGGAGGTGGCAGGTTAAATGACAGTAAGCGACTTGACAGGGCTCACATGGCCAGAGTAGCAGCCTCTGAGAAAAACAACACATTGCATTCAGCCCAGCAGCTGGAAAACCAGGTTAGATTCCAAGCAATTAGACACAGGTCAATGAAAAAGAAATCAAAGCAAAAAAAAAAATTAGTCATGTTCAACAAAACCAAAGCCTTTCTAAAAGTGTCCTTGTGCTTTGGGATAATTTAATTTTAGAACAAAGTCCCAGAGATGATATTTTCATGTGTCTTTGACCCGGTTTATCCTGACAAGTGCATCTCGTATAACCACGATTCAGAGTTTACAACTAAGAAATCAACACTGGTGCATTACTATTAACTAACTTCCAGAGTTCATATGGATTTGACCAGTTTTTAATTAACATTATGTTAAAGTTTTCAAAATATAAGAAACTAAAAAAAAAAAAAAAACTAACAACTGTCCAAGAAAGAAATGACAGCTTACAACAAAGCAATATATACAGTGGTCTCTGTCCCAGTCCCTGCAAAAAGCCCCTAGAGCCTTGGTCATTTCCTAGTGTGGAAGCACTGGAGAGCTTTTGTTCTATATGTAGTCTCCACCGTGGTTCCTGAGACAGGGCTTTAAATACCTATGTGGAGAGGAAGCGGTGTTAAGTGAATCTTGTGTCCTAGTATTCAGTCTTTAGCTCCTCACGCAGAGCTCCAAATCCATTGTAACGTCCCGACTGATGGAAGAACCAATGCAAAATTCCTAAATCCCTGGGAATTCCCTGGCGATACAAATGTCTTTGGTTCTAACTAAGTGACTCTCGGTGGGCTCTTGCAGGGGACCCATCATCAGAAAGACCAAGCCATGATGCTCATGCCGCAACTCTTCTCTTTCTAGAGACAGCAGGTGGGCTGGAAGTGGCCTGCATAACCAACCACACTGTGCGAGTCCTCCTTAACCCTCCCTGGAGTGTGGACAGTGTTCTGGGGTGGCAGGGAGCCCGACCTGGTGCTGGGGTGATGGCTGCGGGCACAGAATTTCTGGGGCTCCGGCCCTTGCTAGGCCTCGCCCTGTGTTTCTCTTCACCTGGCTGCTGATCTGCGCCCTTTATTGTCTCTCTCATGGCTAAACCAGTGGATGGCAGGGGATGCCCCTCAAGTTCTGAGAGCCACTCTCACAAAGTAATCAAACCCGAGGTTGTGGGTCCGATCCACCACCTTAGCTTGGAAGAGCAGCCCTCTGCCCCGGCTTGCTGTTGGCATCTGAGCTGTGGGATCCATTGCTGTCTCCTGGGAGACAAGGTCAGCACTGCACCAAAGGAAAAGGCACTCCACTGATGTCCATTCGCGAATCGCTTGGTGCGTGAGAAACAACCCACATGCGTCCGGTTTCACACACACGTCGGTTTCTCCCTACACTGAGGAAGCACACGTAAGCAATCTTGCTGAAGGAAATGACCAGCAATGGAGATTTTTATGCGTAAGACAGACCTTCCGGACAGAGACTGCTGCGCACTCTGGCTGCTGGTCTCAGTGGCAGTAATTTCTGCCCGTGGCTTTGGAGTGGGGCCAGCGCGGGCCGCATGAGGATGGAGGGCTCTGACTTGAGCACGCAGCCCCTCCGAGTCCTGCTTCTGTCTGAGGTGGGAATGGGAACCGCACCAGCGGAGGCGGTGACTCCAAGGAGCAGAGGCTGAACGCACCAGCTCGGAGCTTTCTCATCAGAACTGTCAGGAGACACAAATTTATTTGTAATTTTTAAAAAATGTATTTGCAGCAAATAGATGTAAAAAGAAACTTCTGGGAACTGATTAAGATAATATCTAACAAAAGCATACAGCAAACTTCTACTTCAAAGTTTAAAGGCATTTTCACTAATGTCAGGAATGAGATGGCTGACACATGTGATCATCACTGCTACTGAACATTGTACTAGAGAGTCTGACACCACGATAAAGCAAGAAAAAGAAATATGATAAATGATATTTAGAAATAGGCAAAAATAGGCATATTTCCAATACTAGGAATATATTTACATACAAAATGAAAAAAATCTAGAGTTATTAAAATGTATGAGAATTCAGTGAGCTTTCTGAATACAAAATCAATTACATTCCTGTAATCAACCACTCAGTTTTGGGACAACTGAATTTTCATGTAGGAAAGAAATTAAATTAAATGTGTAAATTATTCATGTCAACAAAACGAATCCCAGATTCATTAGAGACCTACAAAGGAAACACAACTTTAAATCTATCAAGAAAAATATTTAAAATAGTCAACCTTATAAACTCAAGGTAAGGACATTCAAAAGCTCAAGTCATAAAGGAGAAGTTCAATGCGTCAACTTCTGTCCACTACTTCTGTCTCTGTCACTAACTCCAAAAGCAAATGGGAATTCATAAGTCACAGACAAGGAGCACATAGAATGCACAAAGCTAATCAATAATTGGCATCAGAAAGTATAAATAACTTCAAAGCAATATGGGAAAGAGAACCCAATGGAAAAATAGGAGGCAATTATGATTTTATGAGAGAGATAAAAATAGTGAATACATCTATGAAAAGATAATGCAAAAAATCAGGGAGGACCATGTAATCCACCACCAGAATTTTTAGTGTCAACCCTTGTCCTGGTAGCTTTAGAGGGGAGCAGCGGTCTAGTGCTATCTGCCTCCCCCAGACTCACCTGTGGGCCTGTCAGCGCACTCCAGCTTGCTTTTATCCATACATTTTATACATAAACACTGCTGTGTTATTTTTAGAATACACCCACTGAAAGTTTTCTTTTTGAAAATGAAAATAAAAGTGATGAGAACTTGGTTTTCCTCCTGGATGGGGCTGACTTCAAATCCATGCTTTTCCAAGAGTGACTATGTACCACTTCCTAAACTTTGGCAATGTCCATGGAATGTCAAATCTGGACCACTGTCTCAGTCCAGAGCTCTGGCACCTTCTTGGTTGGTCTGGGCAGGTGGCAAGCAGGGCTTCTGATGGCCAGGAGCTCAGGATTTGTGAAAGCCCTCTGAAAAATCAAAGCTGTCAAGCCCATAAGGGATAAGGAGCCATCCCTGTGACTCATCAGAGGTAAAGCATAATCTAGATAGGGCAAGACCAGAGTTCAGTACCAGGGAGATGGAGGGAGAGGGGTGGGGCCATCAGCAAATGAGTACCCAGCCTTGTTGGATTTTACGAGTTTGTGGAGGTGGTGCAGGAATCCAGCTTTGTAGAAGGACAGAAAGCAACAAAGATGTTCCCCTCCAAGATAAGCGATTTCTGGCTCTGGCTGGCTTTTTTTCTTCCATTTATGTCAAGACTAAAAGAAAAAATATTTTCTCACTTCCCTTCCGCCAGCCTCCAGCCTTCTCCTCATGCCAATGACAACAGACACATCACACCACCTTGGGTTTGAGAAGCAGGGGACCCTAGGAGCCCCACACAGAGGGACCATCAGGATGCAACTGCGTCCACTTTACTGTTTCCAAGGGAAACCACCATCCCATTGGTGGGGGCACAGTCAGCATCAGATTTTTTATGGAAAAAGGAGGAGAAGGAGAAGGAGAAGGAAGAGGAGAAGGAGGAGGAGAAGGAGGAGAAGGAGGAGGAGAAGGAGGAGGAGAAGAAGGAGAAGGAGGAGGAGGAGAAGGAGAAGGATAAGAAGGAGAAGAAGGAGAACCAGAAGACCACTGGCCAGCAGATCCTGGTGTGTGCTGGCAGATGGGGCAGTGCAGCACGAGGTGCCCAGGTGCGAACGGCTGGCGGGAGGTGACAGAAGTCGCCGTAAAGGATGAGGCAGAAGTCCTCAGAGCATCGTAAAGCTCTTCAGCTCCCATAACCCCACCACGATTGTGTCAGCTTAACTGGGTCAATGAGCTGCCTACTCTGTCTTCCTTTGTTGTTAATAATGGCAATATCCTCTCCCTGCAAGAATGAAAATGAGGGATTTGTGGTTATAGTAAGCTATCATTAAAAGCACATGAATTCCTAAAAGCCTCTGGAAATAAATTAGTCTCCACATTACCCTCTGCAACCGCGTCACCTCAGCCGGTGATCCCATTAGCCCTTGCGCACTCTGAAACGGAGCGGGCTCGGATGTTACTTAGGAGACATCGCCCAGGGAAGTCAGGTGGTTGCAGAGATCAAACAGAGAAATTCCAAAGGTGGCATCGCTGCCCTCACATCAGTCTGGAGCCAGGACCCTTGTGCCACCTGAGGGCCGCCGGCCGGGGCATCTGTCAAACAGAGACAAACTCTGCCGCACAGCCGTCAGTCTGGCTGCGGGACGAGTGGGAGCCGGGTGGGAATCCGCACACTCCGGGAAAGCACAGTCCGCACGGATTCCCTGCGGGGCTCCGCTTTCCAGCGCACCAGGCCGGGTGCCGAGCCACGCCTTGGACCCCTCGGCTGCCTTGAACAGCGGTGCGGCCACTTCCTCTGGGGGTGTCTTTCCCCCGGTTTGCCGGCTGCAGCGGTGTTCTCCTGAAGTTCCCGTTCTCCCGGGGATCGCAGAATATGATCCCAGCTGGAGATGGAGTCCTCCCTGAGTCATGCTGGAGCAGGAAGTCCCTCACCGGTGACCCGATGAGGAGCCAGCCATAGTGACGGAGACGTGCGGGGACAGCACCGGGTGACCACAGAGGTAGCGACTGGAGCGCTGTATCTGCCAGCCGAGGCTCGCCTAGGTCTGTGGGGAGTGCCAGCGGCTAAGAAATAGCGCAAAGCAGTTCTTCCCCGTGGGCCTGGAAGAGCCACGCCTGTGGATTTCAGACTTCTGGTCTCCAGAGCTGTGAGCGGCCGCGGTTTTGTCCGGTGCTGCTGGGTTGCGGTATTTTGTGGCTGCAGCCCCAGGAAGTGAATGCAGCTGACTTCTGTCACGCTGCGTCCTGAGGTGCAGAACTTCTTCCGAGTACTTGTCTGCGCAGCCTGAGCGTGGCCGACCCGCTTGGGCCTTTGTCCTAGGACTCTTCTGTTTCCCCGCCAGTCTTTCCCTGGGGCCGCATCATCCTCGCTGCGCCCACCACAGGCTTTGAACAGTCGAGGCCTGCCTTCTGCACCCCTGAAGACCCCGTGTAATTGCTTACCCGTCTCTTGGCTCTCTTAAAGCATTTCAAACACGTGTACCACATCAAAGCCACTCCCCTTCCCGGCTCCCGATCCCTGGGTCTGCCGGTGTATGCGTATGTGTTA
>RJWT010041980.1:0-12219 GCA_004365215.1 Cuniculus paca
ACACAGATTTTTGTTAATTTAACTTAAGTATGTGATATTTTTATGTTATAAAGTCACCTCATTCTGGTCTGTTAGCCCTGTGCTATTTAAAAATCTAACAAAAAGCATAGCACAAAAAGTTCTCCTTCTGTGATCTCTAAACTGAATTGCTCATTTTAGAATATTTAGAAAAATATTGTTGCAAAATCAAGCAGGGTTAAGCTGAAAATAGATAAGTACTAAATAATATTTACCGAATCAAAATAAATTCACAGAACTTAATTTAGAAATAATTAATTTGGAAATGTTTTTAGAAATAACTTGTGTTATTTAGAAATATTTTCAGAAATAACTCGTTTTTTATTGACCGTAGTCACTTTCAGCGGTACCCGTTCCTAATTAGATATATGGATACATAGGTAACTAAAAAAAAAAAACTATCAGATAAAGGAAAATTTCAGAAAACTTGACCCAACAAACTTTGAAAATAAACTCCTTATTTTCATTTACCATCAATGAATCACTAGAAATAGCCTTGCACCTCCCCCCATGTTTTTCTGATTACCTATACTACATACTATCACCTATTTAATGTTCTAACAGTTCTTAAAGAATTTAATTCCTAGAAGATAGTTTTGCAGATGATTTTGCATGTTTCTTTTTATGGAGTACATCAAGAATACAGACTTGTAGGGAAAAAAATACCTGGATTCCAGTCAATCCTAGTTCTCTGCTTTTTCTGTATATGACTAGACAGTTTTCTCATAAAAGGGAAATTATACCACTAAACACATTGAGTTCATATAGAGTTAAGCACTTGGTAACATGTCTTCTGCTGAATGGGTTAGATTTGTTAATACTGTGCTGTGAACATCTAAAAACTCAATCTGGAAACATTATTATTCATTTGTGCTAATATCAGCACACTAGTTAGATGCTCTTGCCTTTTTTATTTCAAATCTTTCTACTTTATCTTCATTTATAAGCTCTAAATTTGTATATCTCTTTAAAAAAACACCAAAACTTTAAAAATACTAGACAGAAACTATAAGACAAAATATTCAGGTAAAACACATGTAAGCCTGAGATAGGATTGCCATCCTGGCTCGGGTGGGCATTCCAGACATGAACAGTTCAGAGGAGACTGCTATCTCTGAAATACTAGCCAAGGGCCAAAGAGTAGGTACCCTAGAAGTAAAACAGAGAAAGGCTGGAACACTTTCACTCTTTAGATAAGTCCAGCATTGTTTAGATCACAGCGGAGAGCAGTGTGTGCCCAAAGGTATTGAAAAGAGTTTAACCAGCTAGCAATTCATGGAGGCTAGCATCATCTGTATGAGATACTAGTAGAGCCAGACCAGCCAGATACCTAATGGGGGAAATCAAGGAAAGTGACAGCCAGAGACAGCTTGATTAAAGACATAGTCACTTGTGGTGATGGAGAATACATACCCATGGCTTTACTGCATAACAGGCAGCATCAGAGGCCACATACTTCAAGCAGAGAGACTTCACTGTATTTGCCCAGCCAACACAGAAACAACTGAATGTTCTGAAGTGACAAGTTACCCTAGAAAAGGGAAGGAATTATTATCTAGAGGTGCAATAATATATTATCTAAAGTATCCATTTTCAACAATAAGAACAAAATACTACACATATGAAGACATAGGTAACTATCATTAAAAATATGAAGAAAATAAGACAGTAGAAATTACCCTTTGGAGACCTATATGTTGGATTTAGCAGACAAAAACTTCAAAGTAACTATTGTGAATATTGTGAATACCAGTATGTTCAAATTACTAAAGGAAACCATGTTTAAAGAACAGAAGGAAGATATGATGACCATGTCTCACAGTATAAAGTATCAACAAAGAGGTGGAATTTATGAAAAAGAAATGGAGGTTATGATGTTCAAAAGCATAATGAACACAAAAATTTCAATGGGGGACTGAACAGAAGTTTTGAACTGACAAAAGGAGGAATCAGTGAACTTTAAGACATCATTAATCTTTATACAATCTGGAGAGAAAAGAGTAAAGAAAAATTCACAGAACTTCAGAGAAATGAGGGGACACCATGAAGTGTATCAGTGTATGCATTATGTATCAGAAGAAAGAAACAGAAGCAGAAAAAAAGTGTTCAAAAAAAATGACTGAAGATTTCTCAAATTTGATAAAATTATTAGACTGTATATCCAACCATCCCAACAAACTTCAGTAGGATAAATTCAAAGAGGTCAACTCTGACGCACATTATAATAAAGACAAAAAATCACACAAGCCACAAAAAAAGGTGTTTGGAAATGTGACCTTTGGAAAGTGAACAGATCATGAGGCTAAGCCTTAGGAAAGGGAAAAGTGCCCTAACCAGAGACGAAAGAGGTTCCTTCTCTCTCGGATGGCAGGCACATGGCCATCTGCAAACCAGAATGCACTCTTCACCAGACACCAAATCTGCCAGCACTTTGATCTTGGTCTCCCAATTTCCAAAACTATGAGAAATCAGTGTTTCTTGTTTTGACCACCCAGTTTATGGTATATCTGTTATAACAGTCTGAACTAAGACAACCAGCTGGGAAAGACCCACAGTTAATGGTGAAAGACTGGTACCCTCTCCCCAAAGATCACAGATAAGACAGGGATCTGCACCTGTCTTATCTGCGATAAGCATTAAGCTTAGGCAGGAAAGGAAATAGAGGACATCTGGATTGGAAAAGAATTATCTCTGTCTGTAGATGACATGATCTTATACATTTAAAAATTTTTAAGGAATCAGTTAAAAGCTATTACATCTAATAGATAAGTTCAACAAGTTTTTGGGATACAAAGTATATAAAAATCAAGTGTATTTTAACACACTAATGATGAATAACCCAAAAATGAAATGAAAACAGTGCCATTTTCAATAGCATCAAAAAGTAAAATGCTTTGGAATAAAATTTACCAAAGGTTTGCAAACACTGAAAACTATAAAATATTGTTGAAAGAAAGAAAGCCTTAGATGAAAATAAAGATATCCTGTGTTCATAGATCGAAATATTTATATTGTTAAAATTGTAGCACTCACCAACTTGATCTACAGATTCCACCCTGTTTAGAAATGCACAGGCTGATTCTATCACTCATAGGGAAATGTCATTTTCTGGCATGGAAATGACTCATTTTCTAGGCTATCTACACCCCAGAATAAACAAAATAATCTTGACAAAGAATGAAGTTGGAGGACTCTTGCATATGCATTTCAAAACTTACTCTAAACCTACAGTAATCAAGACAGGATGATACTAGCATAAGGACAGATGTATTGGTCAATAAATTCCAGTAAACTTGAGATTATAGAAGTAGACCTTCACATTTCAATCAGTCAATTTTGGCAAACATTTCAGAACAACAGGGAAAAAATAGTCATTTCAACAAATGGTGCCTGGACACTGGATATTTATGTACAAAAGAGAGAATTTGACTGTTTCATAATACAGTACACAAAAGTTAATTAAATGTAGACCGTGAACCTAAATGTGAGACCTCAAATTGCAAAATTGTTAAAAACAAAGACAGGAGCAAATGTTCCTAACATTTGGTGCAGTAAATAAAGCATTCTGAACATGTAACAAAAAGCTCAAGTGGCAAAAGAAAAAAATAAGGTAGACTTCATCAATTTTAAAACTTTTGTGCTTCAAAGAACATTCTGAAGAACAAGAAAAGAGCCTAGATATTGGTAGAAAATTTTGAATATTATAAATTTAAGTTACTTGTGTGTAGAATAGGTAAAAACTCTTACAACTCAACAGTAAAGTCAGTTTAAGAATGGGCAAAGGATTTGAGACATTTTTCCAGAGATTTACTAATAACCAATAGACTGGGGGAAATGCTCAGTGTCATTAGCCAGCAGGAGAATGCAAGTCAGATCCACGGTTATTCTATTTATGTGCAATGTCTTCAATAGGAAAACCTAGGGAGACAGGATGTAGAGTAGTTGCCTGGAACTGGGGGCAGGGAGGGCTGAGATGGGGAATCATTTAAAAGTTCTTCCTTTTGCGCAAACCTCCACCATTGAATATATTACCATCTGACATTCTCAAACTCATAAGTGTGAAAGATTTAACTGTTATGTTATATGAATTTTCGTACTCTGCCCCCAAAATACATTATTACAGGTAATTAACAGTACCTCATTAATAAACTGCATAGTTTAGACAATGAGTGGCTTAAGCCTGATTTAATAGGATTGGAGAGCAAAAAAAAGTAAATTCACAGACATAACTATAAAGAGAATTGCCCTGAAATCCCTTTTCTAGTTGAAGAACATTTTCCTTTCTAAATATTTATTAGAAAATATTAAAAGCGGACACTCATTATACTTTATAATCAGTATTTGACAGTGTTTGTGACATCTTTATTTGGTACAAGAGCATGTAATTAGTCACATTAACAAAATCAAGTTCTTTCACACTAATGAATCATGTCAACTGATACATTTATGCATTAAGCTTACTAACTGGGTATTGAAATATTTATACTCTTTCCTGACCTTTTGCAATAACTTTTTCAGTATTATGTTTTGCTTTAAGTGGGGCTAAGGTTATAGATTATTGGCAACTGTGGGACTTAGCTTGCCCACAGCCCTGGTTTCAATCTCCAACTCTACAAAATTCAATGAATGAGTATTATGATACTTTTATTGCCCAAGAGAAAGAGAGTAAGGTTCCTTCAGGGTTTAAATGTATTGCCACACTATTGTATGTAATATATTCTTTTTAATTTCAGATCTCAGTCTTGAGATTTATTGATTTGTGAGTTTTTAAATTTTCTTAATTAGTATAGCATATATACTAACATTTTCATAATTAGCCTTACCACGATGCATTTGTTCTTATTTTTTCTCCAAGAAGCAGCATTTGCTTTTATTCTCTTAAATTTAAATTATATTTCAGAATTTATCTTTCTTAATTGCCTCTTTCCACTTCCCCCCAGTGTAAGCTGCACTCTTAATTAAGCATTTTTAATCTTTCATAAAACCAGGACCTTCACACTGAGCTTTATCCCCAAAACTTTTTTTTTTTTTTTCATTCTGAGACTGAGTCTCGCCAAATTGCTGAATTGACTAGGCTGGGCTTGAACTTGAGATCCTCTTGCCTCAGCCTCCCAGAGTGCTAGTATTATTGGGATAGGTAATGCCCTGTGGGAAAATGTCACCTGTGATGGTTCTTACATAGATCAAACCTATAATGTTGGGGATGTTAGTACCATGCCGTAACTAAGTTAACCAACTGGGCCAATCTTTCCTTTTTAATTACAAAGACATCTGGACTGTCGGTAGGATATTTGAGGAAAATGTTCCTCTTTTCATTAATTTTTAGATTAGCTATGAGTGGAATTTCGATTACTCTTTCTGCTTTTCAAGATACAATGTTTTTAAATTCCCTAGTAGAAAACACTTTCATTGTGGGGATTTTTTATTGATTACTTTTATTATCACAATGACTTGAAATTCTCTTTTAGAATTCATTAAAATTTTTATTTGGGGCAAGTATTCTCAGAGCATTATAACTGCATGTGATCCTTTGTCCCATTTCCAACCCTGTTCTGTCTTGCGCTTGAGCCAGAGTGCACAGGGCTTGCTGAAATGTGGTGCAAGTGTGGGTGTGGCTGTGTAGCAGCCCCTGCAGGTCAGTCTAGCTGTGACTTTGTCTTCAGTGTAGTTGAGACCAGCAAGGAGGGGGCTGGGGTAAGGCCAGGAGGTGGCACGTTGGAAAGCACTTGACTTCAGGGCTCTGCAAGAGTCTGCAGAGGTTGGCATGCACCCCAGAACAGGCTCTGAATGCTTGTGGATGCCAAGGAGCTGCCTAGACTGAACCCTCCTGTCGTGTCGGGAGACTAGGAGAGATGGAGCCAAGGCTTGGGGGGGGGGGGGACCTGTATCCTGCAGGCCCCATTTCACCTGCTTTTCCCTCCACTTCTCACCAGTTGCCCTGACTTGGGGCCTTCTAACTGCCACACCTGAACCCCACTAGCAAACGTAGAAAAGAAAAACCCTGCTGGGTGAGAGGTGAAAGCACCTGGAGGGAAGGAGGTAAGAGAACAAAGTACCTGCCAGAGTTGAAAACCATGAGAAGTTGAGACAGCAGCTTCCATGAAATCCAGCAAGGAGAGCAGCCAGCAAGGTTCAGACAGAACTCAGGAGATTTCCCAGGGTTACCACACACAGCTTTCCAACTAAGTAATTTAGCAGAGTATTTGAAAGTTAAAGAAAAAGGATGAGCTGGAATGTATTTCAGTGAATGGTAGAGTGCTTGCTTGGTATATCTGCAACCTGGATTCCATCCCAGCAGTGCCAAAAAGGCAAAAACAAAGGTCACTTTCAGAGCAAATTAGGGCTTGAAGTGAACATATAATAAGTTCAGCCACAGTACATGGGAAAATACCAAAACATAGTTTGAAGGGAAGAAGTAAAAGATGTCAAAGAGAAAACCATGTGAGTTAATGCACACGTGATAGCCATTTCAGGAAAAAAAAGATAGTGGAGAATCAATTATTAAGTAAATATTAGAAATTAATAACCCCATAGGGAGAAAATCTGAACCCACAGAATAAGAGTTCTAGCCCTTGGGCCAGGGATTTAGCTCAATGGCACAAGCACCTGCCTGGCAAGTGCAAGGTTGTGAGTTTGATCCCCGGTACAAAAAAAAAAAAAAAACTAGTCTTTTTTAATGGTTAAAAGTGCACATCTAGGATATCTTGGTAAAATTCCTGATCTTTAAACAGGAGAAAACTTCCTCTGCCTGCTAAAAAGAAATGAATGTATGTGCTTGCTGGTGAACTTCCATTTGTAACTCCAAGCTAGAAGACACCAGAATAGTAGCAGCTGGTACTTGAAAGAAAAGGACTTGATACCCTTTGAAGGTGTGCTGCAAGGCTAAAGACAGCTAGTGCAGTGCCAGAGTATAGGAAGTAAATCATCCATGTTTCTTATCTAGAGACTTCAAAGTTAGAAACAAAGAACAGCAGCAAAGTGAAAGCATGTGGAGTACTTAATCTTATTTGGGCTCATCCAGTATTAATTCCTAACGATATTATTTAAGAACATACAATTGAAGTGGTAAATTTCTTGAAATACTCTGAATGACATTCTATTAATATTCTGTGAACAATACTCTTTTTCATAAAAAAAAAAGTCGGATGCTTAGAGATAGATGGGAAAGGGGTGAAGTAAACATTTTTCAAAGTCTGTTGGTAGGGACCCATGCAAGGGAAAATGAAACTATTATTATGGTCTCTTGTTACAGAGGAAAAAAAGTAGGAAAAAGAGTTATTACATTGGGGAGAAGTAACCTCTTGCTGAGAGTATACTTAAAAACATGTTTTAAATAATTGAAGCAGCCTGTCATGGTGGCACATGCCTGCAATCCCAGCACTCAGGAGGCTGAGGCAGGAGAATCGCCATGAGTTCAAGGCCAGCGTGAGCTATATAAATGAGTTCAAGGTTAACCTGCACTACATAGTGAGATCCGTCTTAAGAAAATAATAATAATTGAATCTATTTAAAATATCTTCAAGCTATGTGTCCAAGTGGAGAAAGGTGAAGTAAACATTAATGAAAATGGAGAAAGAGATGGTAAACATTAGCAGAATGGAAAAGTGTATTACAGAAAGGAATGCTTATTGCAATATTTTCCCCAGTGGCAAAAATTTGAAACAAGATATGTTTGGTGATTGGTTGGAAAACTCTGGTACATATGTATTATGTATTATGAAATTGTATGTGGTCCTCACAGAGAAATCAAGCTTAGACTATGTAAGTAGACTTGGAGGGTTCTTTGTCATCAGCTGAAAAATGTGAGATGAAGAGAAGGGGACAGGTATAAGAAGTTATTTCTAAACGGGAAAAAAAATGCATAAAACCCATCCACAAATCGGTGTATTTATTCTGTGCCTGTATGTACATGGAGAAATACATGAGTGAGAGTATCCTGGCAGTGAATGTGAATCACATCTAATAACATGAAAAAGCAGAAGTCAATGCATGTAAGATTCTAATTGTAGACATTTATAACAACTTTATAAAATTTTAGATGATAAAATTGAAGAAAACTGGTTGATGAGCCTAAAAAAGAAAATTGATTTTCATGTCTGTAGGTGTTAGAGCACTTGTAGTTTTTTTAAATCTAACGTAGCTTACCAAAATGTGTCAAATTCTGAAAGAAAGTTCTCACAATTATTATGGTTTTGTAAATTCCTTTTGTGTTACAAGTTTTGTTCTTATCTTTGATAGATAATAGTTTCTGCCTGTTAAACTTTTTATTAGTAGATAATTTTCTACCCTGTTTTCTTTAGTACTTTCATGCATAAACTACTGTCTAACATTCATGTTATTGGTGCTGCTTTTTTGATTGAGTTTATCTTCACAACCATTTTTTCTCTTAGATGTTGCATCAGGTAATACATATTTTAAGTACTATATGGCAGTGTTCTTTTCCCAAACCTGAGGGCACTGTCTCCACCCTTTATGAGGGATGTCTGTCAGCCCTTTCACAGTTATTCTCCTAATTAATAATTTGATTTTACTGTCAGTCTAATTGCATAGATGCTCTAATTCCATATGATTTCCATATTTATTTTGGGTTCATTAATTTTATTAAAGATTATTTTGAGAAAATCCCAATTCTGAACTTCATGTGCAATATGTAATATGTGCAGTGGTTGTGTTGATATAAGCGTATTGAGAACTTTTCTTTTTTTCTATCCTTATCATCATGAAGACAAGTTGAGTGGTGGCAGTGCAAACAAAAGACAAAAAATTGATCAAGACTTTCTCAGCTCTATTGACCAGACAGGAGAACTTTTAGCAATGTTTGAAGATGACGAGATTGATGAAGTTAAACAAGAAAGAATGGAGGTATAGTACATTCTTCCCCTTTTACAATAATAGGCAGTCATAGAAATGCCTCTGCTATTTAGTTCTATTCTTGTGAGCTTTAAATGTCTGAAATTCCCAAACCAGTGGTTTTATATCTGATAGCAGCAGTGTATAGCAAAACTTCACCTTCACAGTCAACTTTGGGAATCAACTTTAATTTATTTTTCTTTATTCCCTCCTTTGACAATGAATAGGTTTCCCCACTCTGGATCTAAAATATGTTTGTGTTATTTTATTTATTTATTCATTTTTATTCCATAAAGATAACTTGTAATTAAAAATTTATTTTTGTTCCAAATTGTTATCTTGGTGGCAAAGGTAATTTTTACTGCTTTTGGCACACAGAAGAGCTATTTTTCAGATGACTATTTGTAGGCTATGATGGGACTCACTAGCTAAGGTAGTTTTAGTATCACTGAAATGCATTAAGTGACCTGCATTTCGATTTACTGGATAGGTTTTAGCACTGAATATGAAAAGTGTATGTCCCTTGTTTACCTTAGCTATCTAAAATTATTGTTTCTTTAAACATACTTTAGGGAAAAAAAGACTTGTTTCATTTGAGTGCCTTCCAAATTACAAAACAATATTCTTATAATTCTTACTACTATTATTATACTTTTACATGTGAGAAATCTCGATTTCCCCCTTCCTCTAAATTGAGCAAGAAAAGTAATTCCAGAATTCCCAAAGATATGCTAAGTGCCTACTTTATCGTAGTCTTTATGCATGCCAAAATATAATTGTTTCATGTTAAATTTTGGAAGAAGTCCAATAGACATACATGCTTTGTAAAATTTAACAACCTCCTTTAAAGAATTAGTATGCTTAGATCATAAATTGTGATCTAAAGGCGCTGTTCTTTTAGGTATCCATTACCTTGGAAATGTGTGGTTATCTTGGTTTGGGGCAACTGCAAATGGTTTTAGTTCAACTTTGCCTTGGGCCAAAAACATGCTAAGTTGTCCAAAACAGATGATAAACATGTATTTCTGATGTCATTATGGCCTAAACAGGATATGATTATTTAGTTGCATGGTTTCACTTATGCATTACACAGAAAGCAAATACTGCTTATGCTTTATTTTTAAAATTGTTTTCTATTATGAAAATGCGTGCTATAGAAAAGATCATTAAAGAAGGACTCTACTTAAAGTATAAGTAAAATTGAACAGGTAGCTTTTTAATTTTGATGGGAAAAATGTCAGCTAACCACCCCTGTTTCCCAGAAGGGAATTCCACAGTTAAAGAGCAGGGAAAAAATTGAGGATTTGTAGCACTGAGCTTGTGATAGTGGGCTGCTCTTTGCCTACAAAAAACAATGACTCAGAAAGGCACCAAAGTCAGCAAAATAGATGGAAATGTAGACTAGCAAAAGCTTGAGTGCTTATAGTCTGTATCCCACCTCCATAAAATTAGGTATTACCTAGTGATAATAAGGAGAATAAAATATCAGTTGATAAAAATGAATGGTTATAGTGGAAATCTGCTTCATCTATACAGTAACCTTGAGATTGGCAGCTTCTTTAAGCCTGCTATGGAAACAAAATCTTTTGTAACTGATTTAACAAAGAGTCATTTTGATACTTCACTCATCCAGATAACAGAGTTTAACTGAGTAAAAATGATGGCCTTGTAGACATACTGTAGACAGTAGAAATGGAACCATTAAGAGCAGAGGCCTTGCCTGCTTCTAATTTGACAGGTTACAGTTTCAAGAGTAAACCACAACTGTAGCAGTCCATATGAAACCACTTTGGACTTGCAGACTGCAATCTCATGCGTTTAAAGTGCAGCAGAATAATCAGTCCTGGCATCATTCAGTGATTTAATTTTCCTCCAAGCATCACTTAGGGTTGTAGAAACTTTATTTACTACCTTCTCTAGAATGTATGAAAGTGGTGTAGACCTACCAACAAAGCCTAATTTGGTCTTCTTTGTTGTTCTTAGGGTTTCTTTTTTTTTTAATTTTATTTTTTTCATTTAAATGTAATTTAGAAGAGAAAAACTTTTATAGCTATAAAAATTCACTCCGGACTCCAAGCATTGAGTAAGCATGTGAATGCCAGCCTGGACTCTTCCATGGGATTTTCTGCTGATGTCCTGTGCCTGGCTTGGGTTTCACTCGTAATGGACTTCATTATTATTAAGTATTGTGGGACTTGACATGTGTAAAGTTAATTTTAATCCATTTTGCCTTGCTAGTCCGTCATTTTGATAGTTAATGAGCTCTTATCGTGTTTATTGTTCTCTAGCACCAAATTGCTAACACTTGGGTTTATGTGTAGGAGAGATCCATGGTCATGATCTCTAAAGATGCTTCCAGATTGTAGAATAAAAATTTAATAATACTAAACTATTTTATTTGAGGGACACATAAGTATAGCTTTCTTCCAGCCCCTCCTCCCCAACTATCACCGCCCCAAAATGAGACAGGAACATGTTAGTATTGATGGTTTTTCATTCAATTTTTGTTAAAATTCTTATCAACTGCATGTGGCTGTGTGAACCAGAAACCCAAAAAGGGTCACTAAAAGTTGCAGATAGCTTTGTGTTTCCTTAACAAGGAAGAACTCTATAATCACTCACAGAAGAGCTCTAAAACCTAGCCGTTAAGCTTATGTAGGAACCTGACAACTCACCTTTATCTTTAATCAAGGAAGCACTCCAGTCAGCTAACATGGTGAGTTTGTCAAAGGAACGTAAACAACACTTAAAAAATTAAGTTAACTCTACATTCAATGTAATCTCCAAATTGATGAAAAAACAAGAGTGGAAGAATTCAGAGGTAGCAACCTTTAAACAAGTCGAGATGCACAAGATCCATAGTAACTTTGTCATCTGCTTCTAAATCAGAGACTTTAATACTGAAATCTAGAAAGAAAACAGGTTGTCATACATGGAAAACAGAAGGTATGCATAAAATTTAAGGCATCTCGTAATTTTTAAAATAAACTTAAAGTGAGTGAGATCTCAGGTGGCCATCTAAAGTTGCTTAACCTGGAGTGAACTGACCATAGATTTTAAAACATGAAATTTCTTATGAAGACTAAATATAAGAGAAGTCAGGCCTCTCACATACTGTGCCCTGGTTACAAAGTTGTGACAGCTGAGGATTCTCAGTCCCACAGTGACAGTTGTTCTAGAAACTCATTGAAGAGGTCAGAGACTGTTTTAGTTTGTTGTATTTTGTTTGATTTTACTCATCCCTGATGGTATGGGCAGATACGTTGCAGATAATAAGAGGCATTGTGGTGGCCTTATCGATTGCTTTTTACCCTGTTTAGAAGTCATGTACCATGTTCATTGCTTTGTTTT
>RJWT010041981.1:0-12225 GCA_004365215.1 Cuniculus paca
AGATGCAGAGCTAAGCTGATCCACTGCTTCCATTTCTGGGTGGCAGCAGTTGTTAAGCCTGGCAGAGTCACTCTGGGGGCTGTGGCACCTGCCCAGTGCACAGGCATGTGCATCTCCATCCAAGTTGCGGCAGCACTAACTCCCTGCCTGCGATTCTCTCTGTTTGTCATCATCTAGGCTATGTCTCGCGGTACAATCATGTTCAAGGTGGTTCCAGTTTCTGACCCTCCTGTGAACAACCAGAAGATGGTAAGAGGCTACCGAGCCTTTAGTCCGTGTGCAGTGAATGCACACACCAACAGCAGTGACTAATGTGATGCACAGCTTTACTCTCCTCTCCACCCTTTGGACATGTGTGCAATCCTGTGTTCAGCATTTCTCAATAATGATGACCCAAAAGGCAAAACAAGTAAAGGAGCACAACAAAAAGTTGGGAAGTAACATCAAAAAAGTCTGAGTGAAAACATTTCAGAGCTAAGAGATTCTATTCCCCAAAGCACTAGTTTGTATGGAACTTAGCTTGGGAGGTGTCGTAGTTGCATTCTCACTGTTGAGACATAATACCTGATACCACAACTCAAGGAGGAAAGGATTCTTCCAGCTGATAGTTTGTAGAGGTTTTAGTCCATAGTTGGCTGGCTCCTGGCCCAGGAGGAACAGCTCCTGACATGGGGGCAGGAGGCAGAGAGCCATGGGGGAGGAGAAGGGAGAGGCCGCGTCCAGGTAACACGCCAGTGTGCCCTCCTCCCACCAGCTTTACCTTCCCATCTCACACCCGGCTCTAGACCCTTCAGTGGATGAATCCCTGTGAGTGTTGCGGCCCGTGGTACAGTTCCCTCCCCAAAACCCCATTTTGGGGAACATCTAGATATAAACCATCATAGGAGGCTAGTTCGCTTCTTTGGGAGAGAGGAAAGCGGGTGGGGTGGGGGGAGAAGCAGCTCTTTTGATGGCACCATTCCACCCTGCCCTCAGGTTCATGTTCGCGCCATGACCGATTTCTGGCCCCAGGAGGACCCCACCATCCCCTGTGCGGATGCTGGGCTGCCTTTCCAGAGGGGTGACGTCCTCCAGATTGTGGATCAGAATGACGCTTTCTGGTGGCAGGCCCGGAAAGTCTCAGACCCTGTGGCCTGCGCTGGGCTCATCCCCTCTAACCACCTGCTGAAGAGGTAAGAGCCTCTCCCAGCCTCGGGACCACACCTCACTCAGAGACAAAGGGAGAAGGCAGGTAGATGCACACACACGGCCTGGCTCATAAATCCAGTGTCAAATTGTTGATCTATCTTAGGCATTTTAAGTACTAAGGGGACCAGAGTAATCATACCACTAGAAAAGAAAGGTATTTGAGAAACTAAACTTAAAAAGTGCTGCAACCCTACATCATTCACATATTGAAATCTAGTACCTAAGGCATCATATTAACAGGTAGGGCCTTTGGAGGTGCTTAGGTCATGAAGACAGACTCTTCAGGAAATGAGATTGGTGTCTTGCAAAAGAGCCAGGAGGAGACCAGTTGCCCCTTGTACCGTGTGAGGACACAGCCAGACAGTGCCATCTATGAAGCAGAAAGTGTTCACCAGACACCAAGTCAGCTGCTTCCTTGAAATTGGACTTCCCAGCACCAGAACTGTGGGGCATAAACTCTATAGTTTATAAGCTACTGAATTTATAACATTGTATTAGTACAACCTGAATGGACAGAGACCAAAAGGCATGAACTTTTCAAGGCCAAGTGAGACCGAAGTCCCAACTGCATGTTCCTGAGATTTGATGTGACCATCAAGGAAGGGAGTGAAAATAGAAAGAAGCAGGTGTCTAAGGCTCAGCCACCATTAGAAATCATGAAAATGAAAACAGCGGGAGAGGTCAAGCAGGAATAATTAATGAAGCAGGGTTAAGAGTGAAGACTATGCCGGGCGTGGTGGCTCACGCCTGTAATCCCAGCACTCGGAAGGCTGAGACAGGTGGATCGTTGTGAGTTCGAGACCAGCCTGGGCTACAAAGTGAGCTCAAGGCCAGCCTGAACGGCATAGTGAGACCCTGTCTCAAAAACACCAGGGCCGGGGATCTAGCTCAGCGGCCTAATCACCTGCCTGGCAAGCACAAGGTCATGAGTTCAATCCCCAGTACTGCAAAAAAAAAAAAAGTGAAGACTTCATGGTATCCTGATCAGCTATATTAATTGTTACTGACAGAGCTGAGAATTGACTGAGATTAGCAGTCTGGAGTCACTAGTAATCTGGATATAAAGCAATTCCAGTGCAGGCATGGGGCCCAAATCCTTATGAGACTGGTATTTGAGGAAGCTGGTGACAATAAGTATGGAAAACTCTTAGAAACATTTTGGTATAAAGCAGAGCAAGCAATGAAGAAATAGCAGAGAAAAAAGCAGCATGACATGACAGAAGTATAGATGGAACAAATAATGTTAGTGGTAATAATCCAGGGAGAGGAAAACTTTTATGATACAGAAGAAAGAGGAGAGCATTGCCATTGTGGACATCCCAGAGCAGGCAGGACAAGGGCCTTTCAGCCCGATGTAGGGCCACTGACAGTTCACCCACAGAAACAAGCGAAAGAGAAGGCAGAGGATGCAGGCATGTTGCAGGGTGGGTTCAGGAGGGCCTGTGGAAACTCCCTTGCTGATGCCTTTATTGTCTCACTACAGCAGGGAGCCAGGTCCTGAGCTGAGAGTAAGGTAGGTGAGGAGGTGCTGGGAAGTGAAGAGGAGACACAGTTGTAGGTCAGCTTCCTGGGTGCAGGCCAAGTTAGACGGGAGGTTGGATCAACAGCAAATCAAGAAAGACCAAGGGAGTGGCAGGCCATGGCATTTAAACCGCTGAAGGGGAGATGAGAAGGCAAGGTTGGTGAGAAGAAAATAAGATTAATGGGTTACAGGTGCCTGTATGACCAACAGATTACTAGGTCTGCGAAGACAGAAAGTGTCGGCAGGGAAAAGGGGTAATAGCAATGAAATAGGGCTAGGGCATGACCGTGAAGACAGTGGCTGAGGTCTCCTGAGGGGCTGGGGAGTTGGAGCAGCATTTACACATTGAACAAAATCACCAAGTCATGACCCAGTCATGGTGACAGCCCAAGAGCCAGGAGCTTGAGCACTGCCACGCTGTGAACAGGCTGGGACCCTGTGATGTCTCTTCTCACACCCATATGCAGTGCAGCCAGGGCCACGGCCTGGTCAGCTATGGTGAGCATGCTGACCACAGCAACCAGCAAATCACCATATTCTTTTTTTGCATAGGAAGCAACGGGAGTTCTGGTGGTCTCAGCCATACCAACCTCACACCTCCTTCAAACCATCCATATGTGAGTGTGCGGGACCTCAGGCCCAACACGAGCATCTGCAAACACCTGTGTCCTCTTTCCCAGGCCATGTCCCACCCAGGAGAGGTTCTCTAGATGTCACCCTGCCCCAAGAAACCTCCCAACAGCTGGCCATGAAAATGCAAATGTGCGTGCGTTGGTGACACTGCGAGTCACTGCTCTGAGGGCTCTGCAGCTTGTGTGCCCTGTTCTGGGACTGATGCAGGCTGTGCAGCTGCACACACACCTCCCTCAGGCTCTGTCAACTTCGAGGGCTTCCTCTGTGCACTGTTCAGAGGCCTGAGTGACAGTCGAGTGTGCATCTGAGGGTGGGAATTGGGCGGGTGCTGTTTGATGGCTGAGCAGTGGTATTCCAGTGGTGGTGTGGTTGGTAATGTCCACAGCAGCCAACAGTTTTGAGCCCCTCCAGCCATGGTGCAGGGTGCTGTGCAGTGGGCATGAGCCAGGCTGGGATGAGGACAGACAGGCGGGCTCCCTGCTGGCACCAGCTGAGGGAGGGAGACCCTGGGAAAGGAGTTGGGCAGGGACAGGGCCCTTGGTGGAGGGCGCAGGGACACGAAGGCCCTGACATAGGTGACTTTGCCACCAGCACAGATTGCCATGGTGCCCTGAGCCCTTAGCTCTACTTCTCCAAACCAGAAGCTATCTTCCTTTACCTTTGTGCAGAAAACATAAAATGGCAACCACAAAGACATTTTTATTTTATTTTATTTATTTTTTTTTTTG
This sequence comes from Cuniculus paca, assembly GCA_004365215.1. Taxonomy (NCBI): domain Eukaryota; kingdom Metazoa; phylum Chordata; class Mammalia; order Rodentia; family Cuniculidae; genus Cuniculus; species Cuniculus paca. The sequence continues at coordinate 4,072 of RJWT010041981.1, forward strand.
CGGCAACAGGGATTGAACTCACGACCTTGCGCTTGCCAGGCAAGCGCTTAGGCTGCTGAGCTAGATCCCCGGCCCTGGTGTTCTTGAGACAGGGCCTCACTATGCCATTCAGGCTGGCCTTGAGCTCACTTTGTAGCCCAGGCTGGTCTCGAACTCACAACGATCCGCCTGTCTCAGCTTCCTGAGTGCTGGGATTACAGGCGTGAGCCACCACGCCTGGCTACAAAGACATTTTTAAAAGGAGGAAGCACTCAGGTAATTTCTTCTTGGTGGCAGCATTTCCTTGTTTCTTCTAATTGTGAGCTCAGACCTCAGCTAACTCAGTCAGAGCTAAAACACTGCTTCAACTCTGTTTAACCCAGTATCATATCAGAAAACTTTGGAAAAGTTTTTAAACAAATCTAGATCTGAAATTCTTTCTTTGACTCACTTTCCTATTTTATTTATGAAAGATGTGCAGAGATGCTGAGTAGTTTCTGATCAGGTCTGATAATGAGTGTGACCCCAGGTTGAGGTGTACTTGCTCATGTAGTCTGTGTGGCATTGGTATTAGACCTTTTGAAAGTAATTTAAATCACCCTATAATGATCCTCACACATCCTTGAGTCCAGGAATCCAAGGGCAGAGCTGGTGGTATAAATGGGCACCATCACCAGGGATGTTTCTGATGGATCTCAGTCACTTTCTAAACTCAAATGATACTGTCACTCTGCTTAAGTCTTACCAGAGGGGAAAGTGATCTCCAGAACAAGATACCAAATCAGGAGGTAGAGGAAATTTTACTAATAAAGAGTTTTGGAGAACTGGGGATGGAGCTTAGTCACAGAGCACTTGCCTAGCATAACACGCGCGAGACCTTAGGTTCAGTCCCCACACTGAAAAAAGTTTTTAAGGCTTTCAGGCCTATGTTAGTTTGCAGATGATTAGTAAAAAGTTATCTACTGAAGATGCACTTATTGTCATTCCTGTTTCCTTCTTTTACTTCTCCCTTCCCTCTTTTCCTTTCATTTGGGATTTGAGTTCCTAAATAATGCCAAGCCAAGTGCATGAATTCAGAACGAGCAGAATGCAGCCCTAATGGAGCATAGTTGGGTGGATGTGGTAGGATTTTCCAGGCTCACAAACATATTCCTTTCTATGGGGTAGTCATCGATCATTTTGTTGCTAATCTCCACTGATTAGTATTAATTACAATACTAATCTCTACTGATTGAATATTAATTATAATCATCAGCACTTTGCTTTTCTAGTTGTAAATTAATCTGGTAAATGAGAGCATGTGTTATTTTTTGTTGTTGCTTCCTGCTTCGATCATTTGTCTGTACCCAGCAATTTCTATGGAAGAAGGTAAGAACATTTTTAGAAAAAAGCCTTTATCTTCAAAGTCTCCTATAAATTTCCCCTAACTTTAAAAATTCAATTCGGTTCACCTATTAATTAAGATCTTTCTGTGTAAGTAGTAGTGCAGTAGTGTACAAAGTGTAATTATCCCAACAGCGTGCAAAATCAAGGAAAGACAGGTAACATTTGTACACAGGTCTAAAGTCTAACATAGCCATGGTACAAACTCAGATTTGTGAAGCTGATCAGGTGTTTTGTTTTAACTGCTTTATATACATCTAATAAAAATACCACAATAAGGAAATCATTATTATTGTCATCTTCCGGATGAGAAGATTGAGGTTCAGGAAAGGTAGCTATGGGTCTCTGAAGCTTCAAACCAGGTAGGCTGGATTCAAGCTCCTGCCTGTCTGAAGGCCCCTGTATTGGGACTGGGGCAAGTGGGCCTTATGATTCCTTCCCCTTTGCCACATCCAGCCAACCTGATGAGGTACTGTGATGTCACACACACACACACATACACACGCACGCACACTCATGGCAAGAGGTCTGTGTGGGGGGACAGGGAGAGAAGAGCAGTCCCCTTTGCCACCACTTACATTTCATGAGCCAGGTTGGGAAGGGAGACTCAAGCTGCAGAAGAACTTTTGAGAACTGGTCTGCTCACATGAGCTGCAACTGTGTCCCTCAAGGACAGAAGCCGAGTATGACACAGGCAGGTGATGGTAGAAACAGGCCAGAAAGAGGCAGGAGGGGCTTTTGCCATGGGCTACAGACTGCTGTGAAGGGCAGCAGGGAGGGTGGACACTCAGTGCACTGTCCTGGCTTGTGTTGCTATAACAAGGTGCCACAGACTGGGTGGGTAGAGCAATAACATGTTTTCTCAGTTGTTCTGATCAAGGTTCCAGCAGGGCTGGCTTGTGGTCTGACCTCTCATCCTGGCTTCTAGATAGCTGCCTCATTACCCTGTGGTTGTGCAGTCTTTCGCGAAAGTGCCTGGTTAGGAAGAGAGATCTCTAGGGTCTCACCTTCTTATAAGGCCACTGGTTCTCAGGGATGAGGGGCCCAGCCCTGCAACCTCGTTTCACCTTCATCATCTCTGAAAGGCCCTGTCTCTAAACACAGTCACGCTGAAAACAAGTGCTTTGACATGGGAGTGTTGTGGGGAGCGAAGCCAGGCCACACCCTAGGCCCTGGGTCGTGGGACAGAAGAGTCAGTGCCTCTGTGCTGTTACTGGAGATATGCTCCTGCTCTTACCTTCATCTGTGACACAGGAAGGACATTTGTCCTGTTTGTTTGCTTTAAAAAAATGACAACTTCTGGTTATGTTGGGTGAAGCAACAAACTCACTGTTGTAAACAGCTAAACTAGAAAATAACCTCTAAATGAATACAGGGATTAAGTGACAGAGCCGAAAGTCTCAGTTCTACCACTTGTTTATCTATGCTCCTGGTCCATGAGTTACTTAGGAGAAATCAATATTCCATATGAAGTAGCAGTATGCTCTTACAGTGTTATTTCTTAAAATTTATCATATTTCATATCTCATCTAGAAACATTAATGGCCAGGTATGGTGGCACATACCTGTAATCCCAGCTCTTGGGAGGCTGAGGCAGGAGAATTCAATCCTTGGTACCATGGAAAACCAAAGATGAAAGAGAAAAGGAAAGGAAAAAAGAAAAAAGGACGCATTAGCTATTCTGGCCAGGCATAGCAGCACATTCCTGTAATCCTAGCTACTCAGGAAGCTGAGGGAAGTGGCACAGGCTCAGGGGAGAATCGTGGGTCAACTGTGCAGTATTTGAGATGTGAGGGAGAGAAGTGGCTCCTCCAAGAGGCATTCATATCTGTGGAACCCTGCAAGCATCAGGATGAGAGGCAGTCTCTTACTCACTTGCATATACTTCTGTGGGAAAACAGTGTGTATCGTGCCCTTGCCACGGGCTGGAGCTTATCCTGCACACTCTCTGTGAAGCTTATCCTGTTCAGTAGGTTTTATCACTATCCTCACTTACAAGTAGACAACAGAGGCCTCAGATGACCAATCTGTCCAGCACTGAAAAGTGCTTTTGGGCTGGGGGTTTAGCTCAGCCGCACAACCGCCTGTTTGGCAAGCATGAGATCGTGAGTTTGATCCCCAGCACCAAAAAAAAAAAAAAAAAAAAAAGTGCTTTTTGAAATCACCTCCCATTTCACGTTTTCATCTAATACAGCAGCACACACTTCATTACACCAAGAGAGCACTAGTTCTGAGAGTACAGTTACTTGGTGGTCTGAATTTGCTCGACATCCACTCTACATAGGGAATTTTACTTTTAATGCTGACACGGTTGAAGTTCTAATTCCCCCTTCCTGTGCTGTTTTACAGACGATTACATGAAGATTGATGAGAAGTGTGTGGAAGCAGGTACCCTCCTTCTTGATTGATACACACCCTGGAGAAAGGTCAAGTGCCTCAGTTACAGTGACCCAGGCCTCCTCTGGGTGAGAGGGGCCAGCACGGTGCCACCCATTTCCTGTCGTTCCCTGCACCATGGAATGGACTGGCACCCGTCTCCACAGAGCACTCACTGTTGACACCCAGGGTTCCCGCCCAGGAGCATGAAGGCCTGTGCTCTGTGAGCAGTGTAAAATAGTGTGATGCCAGGTGTTTAAAAAGCAATATGTATTTTTTTTTATTCTAAAGTTTGATACCATCAGAAGACTCTAGTGTACATAGAGGGCTCCAAAATTTTGAGAAATGTATAAAAGCTTTTTACATTTCTATATTTAAGGGTTTTTTCTTTTGTTTTTGTTTTTGACAATACCAGGAATCAAACACAACCTCGCGCTTCCCAGGCCGGTGCTTATGCCACTGAGCTAAATCCCTGGTCCAAGGTGTTTTTTTTTTTTTTTTAAACGATCTTTGAAAAGGTTTTTTCAAATTTAGTGGTGGGGCTTTGTTAGAGAACCAGTTGGAGGATATTAACCTGATGGGTTCATTTGTCTTGGCTTTGTACTGTGTCTGCTTTTCAGAAATGAAATAACTATCAGAATGAGCCACATAAACTTCTCAAAACAACTACAGAATTCCAATACTATTTTATTCTACCAAGTACACATACTGGTTTTTTAAACTTGCATAATACACACTTCATTTCTAAAATTTTAAAATTTTATTAAGTAATCCATTTACAGTTTAAAATTCAAAACCTAGAAAAGCACATTCAAGTTCCACTCTTCCTTCTCCCGACCCTGTTTTCCTTCTCGAGCACAGGTCGACCAATCCCTTGCTCCCCGCCTGCACGGCCCCAGTGGTCTCTTGCACACACTGCCCTGCACCCACATTTTTAGTTCCTGAGTCTAGAAGATGCTTCCGTATTAGCGAAGAGCCTTTTCTTCATCTTTTTCAACACTGACCATATACAAATTACTTTTGTGTAGAGATCTGAGTTGTGTCCAGTTTTCTCACCAAGCAGTGTTCAGTGAACAGCTTCATGAGTGTCATTCCACACACGAGTAGTCACCTCAGATGTAGGGTTACCTGACCTGAGGTGCGTGCACAGTGATTTTGCTGCATATTTCAAATTGACCCCGTATAAATCCTAGCTTCTTAATCCTTCCTCTCTTTGTAGAATGCTAACAGCAGTTGTCTTAGCAGATGCGGAAGGTGGTTTATGTCTTGCTTTCCTCAGTCACCTGGACAGACCCACTCCCAAGCATTCAAGCCTTCCTCAGCCCCTTTGGGCCCTGCACCACCTGCCAGACCTTCCTGGACATTTGACTTTGCCCTTCCTTCTGAGCTGCTTTTAAATTCTTCTCTTCTATTATTTTATTTATTGTGTTGAGCTCTTTTTTTGCAGTTTCATTGTGTTGAGCTCTTATTACACCCTGTCATCATACCCACTGTACCATGACTCAAACTTGTGCTAAGGAACACATTTTCAGGTAGTGCATAGCAGAGAACAGGTCAGGAGGCAGGCTGCTGAGATGCAGGTAGACTCAGCGAGGACAGTAAGGCGATGACATTCTTGTTTTTTGCCTCCATGGAAAACCATAGATGAAGAAACATTTGAATCTGGTAAGTAAAAAATGAATATTGTATTTGATGCTCTTTAAATATATTTCATATTTTGCTATAATTTAAACATATTTAAGGATGTGATACAATAACTATTTGAATGCAACAGTGAAGTAAAATGAGAATAAAAATAAACATGTGAGATGATCGATATGTTAATTTGCTTCATATAGTAACCATGTTGTATCTCTATATATCCTGTAATATAGATTACAACCCTCAAACACACATAATAACATTTATTATAAAAATCACTGGGCATCTGAGGGAGAAGGATCACTGAGAGTTTGAGGCTAGCCCAGGCTACATAGCAAGACCTTGTCTCAAAAAAAACAAAACAAAAAAAACCCACCAGGCTGGTGGTGCAACCCTATAATCCCAGCACTTGGGAGGCTGAGACAGGAGGATGACTATAAGTTTGAGGCCAGCCTGGGTGACATAATGAGCTCAAGGCCAGTCTAAACTGCATAGTGAAAACTGGTCTAAAAAAAAAAAATCTAAGGGCTGGGGATTTAGCTCAGTGGTGTAAGCGCCTGCCTGGCAAGCATGAGGTCATGAGTTGATTCCTGGTACGAAAATAATAAATAAATAAATAAATAAATAAATAAATAAATAAAATATTCAGCTATTCAGTAACATTGATAAAGGCTTACCTATTTCTAGCTGGGCCTGGTGGCACACACCTGTAATCTCAGCACTTGGGAAGTTGAGACAGGAGGATCGTTGCGAGTTCAAGACCAGCCTGAGCTGCAAAATGAGCTCAAGCCCAGACTGACCCTGTCTCAAAAAGCCAAGGGCCGGGGATTTAGCTCAGTGGTGTGAGCGCCTGCCTGGCAAGCTCGAGGTCATGAGTTCAATCCCTGGTGCCAGGAAAAAAATCTATAAAGAGTATGGTTGTGAGACAGAATAAGTGTCCAGTGCCATGCACCATAGGGCATTGCGAGCTCTGCATAGGTAGGTTTTGCCTGTCGCGTAGCATGGGCATCTCCGGCAGTCCAGTCACCAGTAGGGTACGGGACCTGCTTGATGGCAGCCTGGCTGTGTGGTGGCTTGGGGACAACCAGTCCTCTGGAGAGGGTGTGTGGACAGACGTCACTCTGCAGGATGGTGGATGCTCCTCCACCGGGAGAGTGAGAAGCTGGAGGTGCAGCACTGCACTGCACTGACGCTGCTTTCTTTTGCCTCAAGACATTAGCTCTGGTCTCTGACTCGAGTGTTGACCCAAGGGATAATATTGGTGTCATTAGGACAAAACAGGCCCCACGGGGTGTTATTGCCAGCGTGGACACTATGAACAGGCCCACCTGGCTCCCCTGATGGCTCCCCCATTTGCCTGGTTCTCGGGTTTCCCCTGCCGTGGCAGACCAGCCCTACCCAGGGAAGGCATCTCCTTCTGCATCAGACAGGGATGTCTGGCTGCTGCCACTCACAGAGCACTCACCTCGTGCCCATTGCTGCGTGGCTCTTCTGTTTCTTCCCTGCAGGAAAATCAATCATCTCTCACTTTTAGGCCACACTGCTTCGTATGGGGCGGGTACAAGCATCCCATATTCTAGAGAGTCATGCCCAGGGGTTTATACTTCAGTGTGTAGATGTTATAAAAAGCAGACCAAACACAGGAAAAATGGCACCAAGGAGGTTGAGGAGGCAGTTTATTACACTGGTGGGTTTCTGGCTAGGATTTCTCCAAAAGAGTCAGAGTCCATGAGGTTTTAAGGCTTTTAAAGGGAAAGTCAGTGGGGAGGTACAAAGGCAAATTTGGCACATATGATTGGATAGCTGGGTGACATCATGGATTGTTAAGGGAGTTTAAACATTTCAGGTTACATCATAAGGCCATCAGTTAATCAAAGCATGGGTTATACAGCGGAAAAAATGTTGATATATTTTAAGTTACATTACAAGGCCGTTAGTGCTAGTTAGATAACATAAAAAGGAACATTTGTTTTATTTTGTTTGGTTTGTCTTTTTGAGACAGGATATTGCTATGTGGTTCAGGCTGGCCGTGAGCTTACTTTGTAACCCAGGCTGGTCTCGAACTTGTAACGATCCCTCTTCCTCATCCACTCTACACAGGGAATACCCGACAGGATGATTTTTAAGATGAAGAGATGATATTTTAAGGGTCAAAGCAATGATTATATCTGATTTCATGCAGCCAAGCTTGGTGGCACAAGTGCTGGGATTACAGGTGTGCACCACACACCCAGTTTATACAAAGGAACATTTGAGGCGACATTATTGTAAGGCCACCCGTTAAACAAGCTTACACAAAGAAAGGAATATTCTGTTATCAGGTTTCCCTGGACACACCCATTTAGTCTTGGCAGGAATTCTGGCAGGTTTTTTTTTTTTTGCGGCACCAGGGATTGAACTCACGACCTTGCACTTACCAGGCAGGCGCTTAGGCCGCTGAGCTAGATCCCCCGCCCATGTTTTTGAGACAGGGTCTCACTATGCTGTTTAGGCTGGCCTTGAGCTCACTTTGTAGCCCAGGCTGGTCTCGAACTCACAACGATCCGCCTGTCTCAGCCTCCCGAGTGCTGGGATTACAGGTGTGAGCCACCACACCCGGCTTTGGCAGGTTTTTATTTAAAATTTTAAATTCCCTTTCAAAGATACATATAGGGTGTGACTGCCTTTTTACTTTCCCTTTATATTACACTTATAGCATTACACTGATTTTTAAAGTCACATGTGCAACAGATTGTCAATGAGTTTCATGTCATAAGAGTAGAAAGATTGGTACGA
>RJWT010041982.1:0-12248 GCA_004365215.1 Cuniculus paca
CTATTTTAAATTTTAACCCAAGGGCACAATTGACATGTCAATTGACATATCATTGTATACTACACATAATTTTCTGATTTGTTTTAGATTTTGTTATATAACCACAAATCTAGTTCATACAATTATAAGTGGCAAATTAAAGCTTGGCTCAGTTTGTCATTTCCTAGGCTGTTTTTGATGTTACTGGTATCACTATAGCCAAAACTGACTAATTGTTGTAAACAGCTATTGGTCCTGGTATTCCATGACAGAGATTGACTAAGGGTCACAGAAAATACTGTAGCACAGTACCAAAGAATCAGGGACTGGGACAAAAAAACAACTTCCCATCTCTAACAACCTGAAGAGGTAAGATCTTTCAACAGACTCAAAACCCCAAAACCAGTTACATCTGGAAGATATCTCAGAGAAGTAGTAATCACCTAAGTGTCCTAATACTAGCAATAAAGCAACCCACAATAGGCAATTTACAAGCATGACCCCAGGAATTAAACTAAAAGAAAGAAAGAAAGAAAGAAAGAAAGAAAGAAAGAAAGAAAGAAAGAAGAAAATGAGAAGACACTTAAACAAAATGCAACCCCAGACATTCAGTTAGCCAAAGGCAAATCCAGGGGGCAATGAGGTGAGACAATTTGAAAACTTCCCACCAGGCCTCTCTGAAGTGGTGACAACAAAGTAATTGAATAAGGCTCTGGAAAAAATGAAATCAGAAATAATCTCTCAGATAACTACAGAGATGGTGTCCAAAATAAGAGCCATGCTTTTTGATGCAAAAAAAAATGAGCTTCAGAAAATTATGGAAGCTCAACATAGGAAAGAAATGGAATCTGGGAAGCAGGTTCAAGCAGATATCCAGGAAAATAAAAACTATGCTGAAAGTATTCAAAGTAGATTAGGCCAATGTGATGATAGGGTCTAAGATATTGAAGACAGGCTTGAAGTTAGTAACTAAGATAAGAAAGATTTCTCAAAAAACAGCAAGGGACTATGAGAAATCAATTCAGCAGCTGCTAGGTGAGACAAAGGAGAATAACTTAAGATTGATTGGAGTAAATGAAAAAACAGGAGATACCACAAATGACATTAAAAAATGTTCACAGGCATCATGGCAGAAAACTTCCCTGGTAGAGAAAAAGAATTTGTCAAACAGATAAGTGAAGCATATAGGACTCCAATAAAAAAAATCTACAGCCAGGCATATCACAGTCAACATTCCAGAAATTCAACACAAGAATAGAATCTTAAAAACTGTTAGGGAAAAGAAACAAATCACCTATAAAGGAAAGACCATCAGAATCACAGCAGACTTCTCAGCACAAACTCTCAAGTCAAGGTGAGCTTAGAGTGAAGTATTTGAAGCTCTAAAGGAAAACAACTTCAACCCAGATTGATGTATCCTGCAAAACTATCTTTCAAAACTGATGGAGAAATAAGATACTTCCATGACAAAGAACAGCTGAGGAAATTTATAACCATCAAACCAGCACTCCAAAATGCTCTGAAGGACATTCTAGAAAGAGATAATAAGGACTACCGCTCCATTAAACTCAACAGAAGGAATATACCAGGTGAGGCAAACAATTAGAGGGAAGGGAAAAAAAGGGGGAACCAACAACAGAAAATTATGCTGAAAGTATTCAAAGTAGATTAGGCCAATGTGATGATAGGCTTCTCTAGAAGTCATGACAAGGATATGTCAATACATATCAATTTTAACCATCTATGTTAATGGTCTTAATTCACCAATCCAAAGACACAGACTGGCAGAACTGATCAAGAAGCAAAATCTAACAATATGCTGCATATAAGAAACACATTTAATTAAAAAAGAAATTCATAGACTGAAAGTCAAAGGATGGAAAACAAGATATTCAATCTCTAGGTATTCTTGTTGGTAGACACTAGTCTCAGTGTTTGACTTGCTCTGCCCTGCCAAGTCCCACACATTTTCTGGAGGAATGAGGATTCAGTTATTATTTTTCAAAAAATTTCCATAGAAATGAATCAGTAGGCTAATTTTAATTGTAGCACTTCCAGATAGCCAATGATTTAACTCAGTAAAATACTGAAGGCTCTGACAGATAAGATAGTACTCACAGTTTGCTTGTACCTCCATTGGAAACAACAATAAGGGACAGGGGTTTTTTGCTATGGGAGAACAAAAAGGTCAACAAATCCTTTCACTCAAAAATAATATTAGAATACAGGTGTAGTGGTGCATATCTGTAATCCTAGTTTTTTGGGAAGCTGAGGCAGGAAGATCTCAAGTTCAAGGCCTAGGCAACTTTGTGAGATGCTGTCTCAAAATAAAAAATAAAATTTATGGGTCTGTAGCTCAGTAGTGGAATACTTGCTTATCATGTATGAGGCTCTGGCTTCAATCCCCAGTATAAAACAAAACAAAATAAGAACAAGTTAGAAGGGACAAAATTGTCAAAAAATCATTTTAAAGTTTTTTAAATTGATCAAATAGAAACAACTCATTGTGAAAATTGTTGAACTTTTGGCAAGGCTATGGAGTCTGTGGTGTTCTTGTTTAGGACTACTACTCATTTCCCTCCAAGCCTGGGTGAGGTAGAACTATGGTTATCTATGAAGACCAGCACCTTCACTGTTGGAGGAGGATTCTTTCATTTGTAGAGGAGGATAAAAATGCTACATCTAGCATAGTTTTCATTAAAAATTAATGAACATTATAAAACAACTGAGAAAGCCCATACCCCTGTTTGTCTGGAGTTGTAATGCTACTTGTGATAGGAAGCAACCAGTAAAGGTGCCAGAAATTTAATAGGAAATAAGAGAACCATAAAGGGAGTAAATATTCTTTTTGTACATCTCTGGCTGACTGGGAGGCTGTGTTCATGCACAAGCAAGTGCTGGGAAGACATGGTAGAAAACAAAAACTGAATTAGAACTCTGCCTGTACTTTGAACATGCTCACCAATCCATTCTGAGATCCACTGATAGCTGGTGGAAGCCTTACTTTAAGACAGAGGTGTTTGAATCACTTTGGGATGCTGAAGGAGGAGGACCATAAATTTGAGCCCACCTGGGCAAACTAGTGAACTGCTATGTTAAAAAAGGGGGGGTTGCTAACTGGGGTGTAACTCAAGGTGATTGCCCCAATATCACACACATATGCACACAAACATACAAATGCAGCTTTTGAGCAATCAGTACCTGGCTGAGCTATGCAGAAACAGGGGCAATTTTTCACGCCAGGATAAGAAAAATTAAAAATAAGGAAAAATACTGGGCAGAGATATTAATACTATCAGCACTTCACAAGGATGAAACAGACAACCACGGAGTAAATTCAGGCAAGCTATGCAAACCTAAAACCAAAATCCAATAAAAAGCAAAACCAAACCAATCAAGCCAAACCAAACCAAACCAAAACAGAACAAAAATCAACTATCTTGAGAAGAAAAATCAGAACTTAGAGTTGGCTTAGAATATCTGAAAATGTCAAGTTTTTCAACAAATTTCAAGAAGTGCAAAGGAATAGGAAAATTCTTTGTGCTTAGGAAAAAATCATTTATCAGTCTCTTTAGTAATTCTAGATATTTGATTTATCAGAAATATTTTAAAGCAGCTATTATAAACATGCATAAAAATTAAATTCTGTTCAATTAGAAGGAAATATGACGACAATGGCTCAACATATAAGAAATCTAAAGAAATAGAAACTAAAAAAAGCACAAAATTGAAAACTATTTAACTAAAATAAAAAAATTGCTAGAAGGATTTGATAGCAGATTTGAGATATCAAAAAAAAAAGAATTGATAAACATGAGGGTAGATCAATAGAGATTACCAAATGAACAGTGAGCAAAAAGGTGGAAAAAAAATTAATACAAGCTTACAAATATGTGTAATTAATATAAGCACCAAAATATGTGTAGTGAAAAGTCTCAGAACAAAAAGAGAGATAGAATAGAAAAATATGTGAAGAAAAAAATGGAAGGAAACTTCTCAAATTTGATGAAAATATAAACAATTTTTTTTGTACTGAGAATTGAACTCAGGATCTTGCTAAAACATTAATCTTCATAGCAAAAAGTTCAATAAATTGGAATCAGGGTAAACACAAAGAGATCCACACCTAGACTAACATAGTCAAAGAACTGAAAACCAAGACAAGGAGGATATCTTGCAAGCAGCAAGAGAAAAATGATGCAGCATATAAAGGTGAACAATGGTAAGATGAAGAACTTACTTGTGAAAAATAATGGAGATCACAAGGCAGTGGAATGACTAGAAAGCACTAGGATAAGAAGGCACAAGTAAGTATTTATTTATTTATTTATTTTTTGCGGCACCGGGGATTGAACTCACAACCTTGTGCTTGCCAGGCAGGCACTTAGGCTGCTGAGCTAAATCCCCAGCCCTACAAGTATTTATATTCAGTAAGTGGTCCTTTAAAAATGAAGGCAAATATATGAAGTCAACACTCAAAAATCAGTAGCGTTCCTTTACACAATCAACAAACTCAGAGAGAAATTACAGAAACCACACCCTTTACAATATCATTGAAGAAAAAAAAAGAAATACTTAGGACTCAATGACAAAGGAAGTAGATGATCTATACATTGAAAATTACAGTAACTTGAAAAAAGATATCAAAGGGGATATTAGAAAATTGAAAGATATTCCTTTCTCTTGGATAGGAAGAACCAACATAGTGAAAATGAGCACACTCCCAAAATTGTTGCACAGATTTAATGCAATTCCAATCAAAATACCATTAGCATACATCACAGAATTAGAGAAAACAATCCTAAAATTCATTTGGAACCAGAAGAGACCTAGAATATCAAAAGCAATTCTGGACAACAAAGGCAAGTCAGGGAGCATCACAATTCCTGACTTGAAATTATATTACAAAGCTACTTGATAAAATCAGCATGGTATTGGCAAAAAAGCAGACCTGAGGATCACTGGAACAGAATAGAAGATGCCGACATGACTCCAAACACACTCAGCCATCTTATCGTTGACAAAGGGGCCAAACATATACATTAGAAGAAAGATAGCCTCTTTAATAAATGGTGCTAGAAAAATTGATTTTTTACTGCCAAAGACTGAAACTAGTCCCATGTCTATCACTGTGCACTAAACTAAAGCCAAAGTGGACCAAAGATCTAAATATTAAAACAAAAACACTAAATATACTGGAGGAGAAAATAGGTAGAAATTCTGAAGACTTATGTGTAGGCAGGTACTTCATGAACAAAATCCACACTGCACAGGAAACACTACAAAGAATAAACATATGGGATCTCACCTTATTAAAAAGCTTTTGCACAGTGAAAGAAATCACCAATAGAGTAAAAAGACAACCCACAGAGTCAGAAAAAATTATAATCAGCTGTACCTCAGACAAAGGACTTTATCTAAAACATATAAAGAATTGAAGGGTTGGGGATATAGTTCAGTCACACTGCACCTTCCTGGCAAGTGTGAGGTCCTGAGTCTGATTCTCAGCCCAAAAAAAAAAAAATAATTGAAAAACTGAGTCCCCAAATTTAAAGACCCAATCAAAAAACAGGCATCTGAAATGAGTAGATGCTTCTCAGATGAGGAAATACAAATGGCAAATAAATAAATACATGAAAAAAATGTTCAACATCATGGTCATTTGAGAGGCATAAATTAAAACAACATTGAGATTCCATCTCAGTCCAGAAAGGAATCAAGAAATCAGCCAATAATCAAGAAATCAATCAATAACAAATGCTGGAGGGGCTGTGGGTTCAAGGAACCCTTCTCCATTGTTCGTGGGAATATAGGCTGGTGCAACCATTGAGGAAATCTGTATGAAGATTCCTCAAAAAGCTAGGATTAGAGGTTCCATTCAACCCAGCTACTCCTCTTCTGGGTATCTTCCCAAAAGAATTAAAAACATCATACCACAGTGATATATGTGCACCCATGTTTATAGGAACACAATGTGTAATAGCTAAATCTTGGAAACAAACCCAATGTCCATCACAGCCATAAGGCAGGATAAACTTGAGACATTTATAGGTAAATGGATGCAACTTGAGACCATACTCATAAGTGAAATAAATCAGACTCATATATGTAATCATTATATTGTATCCCTAGTGTGAGAAGCCGAAAGAGTAAATGAAAACCCAAAATGTACAACAGATATTGTGAAATGGGAAGAAACTGTTCAAAAGAAAAGAAAAACTGGGATGGGGGAATGGAAAAAAAAAGGAAGGGAAAAGAAAAAAATATATACAAGATAGTTAAAATAGCTATACTACTAATATCTCTTTGTTCACTGAAAAGATAGGTTTTTGGGGTGTGCTCAGAGCAGGTGGCCTGAAGAATGGCTTCTCTGTTTACAACACACCCAACAGGAATCTAGAGTCATTATAACAAGGGGCACAAAACTTGTGACTTCCCTTTAAGCAAATGTCCTACACATGTACTCCATATGCTTCCACACAGCTTCTGGATAGTACCAAAGGGACAGGCTCAGTAATGGGGGAAGCTATAGCATTTAGTGGGGTAGGTGGACATTCTGAGTGTATCCCTAGGTGGTCTGTTTATAGTCCTAGAAGGAAAGACTTTGAATTTCTATTTTCAATAAATTTTTAAAAATAATAGTAAAAACAATTCCTGCTTCTTTCCAAAAGAAAAAAAAAAGAAAATATACATTTGTGTTAATATTTGGTCAATTTTTCATACCTATACCTTGTACTCTGAACAACTACTTTGAAGACAACAATATGAATGTATTAACCACTGTTACTCCTATTATCTCAGTTTGAAATTTTGATTCATTGTTTTTAGTATTTTTTCTTTAAAATAAAAAAGAAGGCAAAACTTCAAACAAAAAATGATCAAAAGAGATAAAGAAGGTCACTACATACTTGTTAGGGGAAAAATTCAAGAGGGAGAGTTAACAATCATAAATATATATGCACCAAATACAGGAGCACCCAACTATTTAAGAAAAATACTAACAGACATGAAAAACCAAATAAGCAATAACACAATCATAATAGGCAATCTTAATACTCCACTGTCACAAAGAGATACATCAACTAGACAAAAAGTCAGCAAAGAAATGACAGAACTGAATCAAACCTGTGAACAAATGGAATTAGTGGACGTTTACAGAGTGTTCCACCCAACAACATCAGAATACACATCCTTCTCAGCTGCACATGGGACATTCTCTAAAATAGACCATATATTAGTCCATAGAACATGCTTAAGTAAACGCAAAGGGATTGAAATTATCCCATGCATATTATCTGACCATAGTGCACTGAAATTGGAAATTACTGGCAAGAAAACCTGCAAAACACATGGAAATTAAATAACAACCTCTTGAATAACCAATGGGTGACAGATGAAATTGAAGAAGAAATTAAATACCTAAATTCAATGAAAATGCAGATAAAACATACCAAAGCTTGAGGGATGCAATGAAAGCAGTGCTAAGAGGTGAATATATAGCAATGAATTGCCACATCAGAAAAACAGAATGAGCACAAATAAACAACCTAATGTTACACCTCAAGCTTCTAGAAAAAGAAGAGCAAGTCAAACTCAAAGCTCATAGAAGAGAGGAAATTATAAAGATCAGAGCATAAATTAATGTAATTGAGACTAAGAAAACAATACAAAGAATTAATGAATCAAAGAGTTGGTTCTTTGAAAAATAAATAAAATTGGCAAACTTCTAGCCAACCTTACCAAGAAAAAGAAGGAAAAAACTCAAATTCGTGCAATGAGGAAAAGGGTGAATCCCTTAGATCCCACAGAAGTTCAGAAGATCATGGATACCTACTTTGAAAATCTTTACTCACATAGGGTGGAAAACACAGAGGAAATGGACAAATTTCTAGAAATGTATGAATTGCCAAAGCTGAACCAAGAAGATGTAACAATTTTGAATAACCCAATATCAGCTACTGAAATTGAAAATGTGATTAAAAACTTACCTACAAAGAAAATCCCAGGTCCTGATGGATTCACTGCTGCATTTTACAAGAAATTTAGAGAAGATTTAACATCAATACTCCTCAAAGTCTTCAATGAAATTGAAAGGGAAGCAATCCCTCCTCATTCCTGGAGGCAAGTATTACTCTGATACCAAAACCAGAGAAAGATCCAACTAAAAAGGAGAACTATAGGCCCATCTCCCTAATGAACATCAATGCAAAGATTCTCAACTCAAGGAATTCTTGACCACCAAACCAACCCTACAAAGAATACTAAAGGACATTCTAAAGAGAGAGAAAAAGGACCATGGCCTCAGGAACAATGGCAGAGGGGGACCATCAAGTGGGGCCAGTTGATTGAATGGAGAGGAAAAATAGGGAGGCAATGGCAGGAAAATAGCATGGCAGAGACAATGCAGTGCAAGAGTGCTTCAAGGCACCAATAGAAAGAAACACAGGAAAAGTGGCTCAGGAGACAGGATCCATCAATATGCTCTATACAAGAAACACATTGAACTAGAAAGAAAATTCATAGACTGAAAGTCAAAGAAGAGGAACAATGCCCTATGTGACAGGGAGCCAGAAAAAAAGTAGGGGTAGCCTGCCCATTAATTGCAGAATGGATAAGAAAGACATGGTATTTTTTGTGGAAACCTACTCAGCTATAAAGGAAGATAATCTCAAGGCTCTTGTAGGTGGATAGAGGCAACTGGTGCTCATGCTCATGGATGAAATGGTTCAGAGTCACATGGGTGAATTTTTTTGTTGTCTCCCTAGTATAACAAATTAAAGGAGTTAGGGGGATCCAAAATGCAAAATACATATTGGGAAAGTCAAAGGGGGACAATTATGTAAAAAGGGAAGAAAGTGGCCACTGTTATTCATGATTTGAAACTCATATGGTCTTCATCATTCTGATTAGTTTTGTTTTATTCTGATGTGTTTGATTTTATTATACTTGATGGCATGGACAGCTATTTTAAAGTTAACAAAATATATAAATGCCCCATCGAGGATGTCCAATTATCTTGTTTCAAAACCCTGTATTGCTTTCATTGTTTTGACTGAATTTACTCTATTCTGTGTTGTTTGATTATAATATGTCTGAAGGTGTAGGAAACTATTCTGAAGATAAACATTATGGTAGCCACTGCTGTTTTACTAGTATCTTCAAGTTCTGTATTGCTTACATTGTTCTGCTTTTTTTTTTTTACCATTTTATTTTGTTCTATTTTGTTTGATGTTACTTATCCCTGATGGTATGGGCAGGTATATTGCAGATAACAAGAGGCCTTATGGTAGCCATTATCAACTGCTTTTTACCCTGTTTAGAAGTCATGTACCATGTTCATTGTTTTGTTGTGATCGACTATACTCTGTTTTATTTTGTGTGGTTGTATTCTTTTCAAAAAAAATTATCAACAAATAGAATGCAACTAATCATCAAGAAGATTATACATCATGACCAAGTGGGATTTATCCCAGGAATGCAGGGATGGTTTAACATATGTAAATTGATAAATGTATTACACCACATCAATAAAGCCAAAGACAAAAATCACATGATCATTTCAATACATGTAGAAAAAACTTTTGATAAAGTCC
The DNA here is from genome assembly GCA_004365215.1 of Cuniculus paca. Lineage (NCBI taxonomy): Eukaryota > Metazoa > Chordata > Mammalia > Rodentia > Cuniculidae > Cuniculus > Cuniculus paca. Next base: position 9,573 of record RJWT010041982.1, read on the forward strand.
AACACATGTTCATGATAAAAACCCTACAGAAATTCAGAGTAGATGGTATCTACCTAAATCTGATAAAAGTAATCTATGATAAACCAACAGCCAACATTATACTAAACAGACAAAAACTGAAAGCTTTCACTCTAAAATCAGCAACAAGACAAGGATGTCCACTATCATCACTCTTATTCAATATACTTCTGGAAACATTAGCCAGAACAATTAGATGAGATAGACAAATAAAAGGATTAATGACAGGAAAGGAAGAAGTTAAATTATCACTCTTTGGAGATGATATGTTACTCTACATAGAAGACCCCCAAAACTATGTCAAAAGACTACTAGAGTTAATAAGCAAGTTCAGCAGTGTAGCTGCTGATACAAAGTCAACATTCAAAAATCAATAGCATTCCTGTACAGAAACAACAAACTCACTGAGAGAGAAATCATGGAAATAACAACTTTCACAATAGCATCCAAAAAAATGAAATACTTAGGAATCAACCTAACAAAGGATATAAAAGACCTATGCTTTGAAAACTATAGTACTCAAAAAAGGAGGTTGAAGATGTCAGAAAATGGAAAAATATCCCTTGCTCTTGATTAGGAAGAACCAACATTGTGAAAATGGCTATACTCCCAAAACTGTTATACAGATTTAATGCAATCGCGATCAAAATACCATTAACATACCTTAGAGAACTAGAGAAAACACTTCTAAAATTCATTTTAAAACAGAAGAGACCTAGAATAGCAAAGGCAATCCCAGGCAACAAAAGTAAGGCAGGAGGCATGTCAATCCCTGACTTGAAGCTATACTACAAAGCTACAGTGATAAAATCAGCATAGTACAGGTAGAAAAACAGACTGAGGATCAGTGTAACAGATTAGAAGACACAAACAACTATAAAACACTCAGCCACCTTATATTTGACAACATGCTCACTGGAAGAAAGATAACCTCTTTAATAAATGGTGCTAGAAAAACTGACTTTCCACATGCCAAAGACTGAAACTATACCCATGTCTATCACCATGCACTAAACTAAAGTCAAAATGGATCAAAGATTTAAATATCAAAATAGAAACACTAAATCTACTGGAAGACAAGGTAGGTAGAAATCTTTAAGATATAGGGGTAGGCAAAGAGTTCATGAACAAAATGCAAACCACATGGGAAGTACTTCAAAGAATCAACAATGGGAATCTCATCTTATTAAAAAGTTTTTGCTCTTCAAAAGAAATCATCAACAGAGTGAAAAGAAAATCCACAGAAAGGGAAAGAATTTTAGCCATCTGTCCTTCAGACAAAGGACTTCTATCTAGAACATAAAAAGAATTGAAAAACATGAGGCCCCTGAAATTCAGAGACCCAATCCAAAAATGGGCATCTAAGATAAACATGCACTTCTCGGATGAAGAAATTCAAATGGCAAATAAATATATGAAGAAGGTTCAACAGCACTGGTCATTCGAGAATGCAAATTAAAACAACACTGAGATTCCATGTCACTCAAGAAAGGATGACTGCCATCAAGAAATCAACCAATAACAAATGTTGGCAGGGTTGTGGGGAAAAAGGAACGCTTCTTCACTGTTGGTGGGAGTGTAGACTGGTACAGCCACTATGGAAATCAGTATGGAGATTCCTCAGAAACTAGGGTTGGAAGTCCCATTCAATCTAGCTATTCCCCTTCTGGGTATTTTCCCAGAAAAATTTAAAATGTTATGCCACAGCGATATACGTGCACCCATGTTTAAAGCAGCACAATTTGTAATACTTAAATCTTGGAAACAACCCAAATGCCCATCAACTACAGAATGGATAAACAAGAAGTGGTATTTTTATGTAATGGAATATTACTCAGTTTTAAAAAGATAATCTTGAGGATTTTATAGGTAAATGGAGGCAACTTGAGACTATACTTATAAGTGAAATAAATCTGACTCACATTTGTAAATATTGTATTGTCTCACTAGTGTAAAAAATAAATAATAACAATAAAAAACTGAAACAGTAATAAGATCCAAAATGTACAAACGATATTGTAATAATGAAAGGAAGACAAAGTGCTCAAAAGACAAGAATAACTGGGATAGGGAAAAGGAGAAATGGAAGAAAGGAAAAGATTTTATGTATGTAGGCTTACACATATAACTGTATGTATATGTATGTGTGCAAGGTAGATGACTATACTACTTATCCCTGTTAATCAAAACGAACAGTTTGTGTTGTCATTGTTTATTTGATTTTTTTTAATGTCTAAATCTTGTAACCTAAATAACAGCTTCTAAGATAACAATATGGAATGTATTAACTAGTGTTGATTTCTTACTGTTGTTTTGCTTTGTCTTTGTTTTTGTTCTTGAAATTCTGTATTATTTCTATTCTTTTTTGTTTTGTTGTTTAAAAATAAAATATTTAAGAAGAAGGTAAACATAACTAAGAACAATTTTAAGTGTAGTACAAAAAAGATAAATTGAAAAATAAAACCTGAAAAGGGAAGGCAGAGGCAGGCCCTGCTCCATGTACCTTCCAGCAGACAAAGGGAGACCCTGCTCACAGGTAACCAGCTCAGAGGGAAGGCAGAGGCAGGCCCTGCCCCATGCACATTCCAGCAGACAAAGGGAGGCCCTGCTCGCCAGTGACCAGCTCAGAGGGAGGGCAGAGTTAGGTCCTGCTCCATG
>RJWT010041983.1:0-12211 GCA_004365215.1 Cuniculus paca
GTGTGTGTGTGTGTGTGTGCACCAGCTCTGAGACTGATCCCCTCATCACCCTCAGGTTGGAAATCTCAGTGTGGAAGAGGCCCAGAGCGCAGAGCAAATTATACAACAATCCCTTCATTTTCTTGGCTAAAATCTGGAGAACTCTCCAGCCTTAAAAAGGCTGGGCTGTCCTTACTTTTCAAAAAGAAAGCAAAGCACAGATCCTGCGATAAAGAAAGGAGCAGTTCCACTCCATCAGCAGCTTCGGCTTCTCTCCTTGGTCATCTCGTTCAGGCTCAAGGTGGGGTTGTTACACTGGGAGGCACCAGTTCAATTAGCGCATTTAGAGAAACGGAGTGAGGTAAATATGCAGATGACTAGATGATGGACTGATTTGCCCAAATGTGTCGTTAGCAATCTAAGGGGAATCTAAATTTTGGGCTCAGTTTCAAATATTACACCGGTCATCAATGTGGCACGTTAGTATAGAAAATTGCACAATCTCTTTCTGACTCATTTTCCTCATTTATTTAATGGGAGCAATTTGAGTTAATTATGCCATAAGGTTGTTTTAAAGATTAAATGAGATATTTGATGATCAATGCCTGACCCATGGTATCTGACAAATGCTGTTGTTATTAACCGTGATACAAACACAACCACCATTTCCCAAGTATTTCATATTCATGAAGCACTTTCCCACATACTTCATTTACATTCACAGGACTCCTGTGAAATTTGCTGTTTAGAGATTATGATCTTCACTTACACAACAACCGAGAACCCAAAACCCTGGGAAGTGAACTGCTCAAGACTTATGACTAAAAAGTAGAAGACCCAAGGCTAAGACTGAGAGCACTCATCACTTAAGGTATCAAGTGGTCCCTCAAGCATGGGCCAGCACGACTGTGCCAGGCCCTAGGTGGGCCACATATAAATGTGCCACACTGTGTATTGCCACCTGCCCCTGACTACCACCCTCAACTCTTGCTGGCTATTTCCAGGTGTGTTTTGTTCATTCCTAGCCAGATAGCATGGGCTCCTAACTGAACCTGTTTTCTCACTTCCTTCCCAAGGAATTGAAATGCTTATTATTTTTTTCAGGAACATAAGTGTGCATGAATATATATTATTTAGATGGTGATGATTGATACAATGGTACTGTGTTGTGTGGGTAAGAGGAATGTGAGAGAAAAGAATATGATTAAGGCTGTATGTCCAATAAGTTGTTGAACAGCAGAGATCAGGGACTCTTGAAGCAGAAATGAGGATTTTGTCATTGTTGCTTTTACATATTTCCCTCAGTTTCCAGAAAGATCAAAAATTGGACTTATGAAGTTCTAGTGACCACAGGTTCCCATGCATTGTCACAGTGTTTTCACAAACAGCTTCTCTGATGTTTACAGAAAGTCCATGAATTTCTAGCCTCAACAAGGGCTGAGGCCATTTTGCCCATTTTATAGATAATCTCATTGAGACTTTGGGATGACTGTACTTGCTCCAAGATTCTTAGTATGTTATTAGAAACCTGGGGTAATGGAAGATTTTCCCCATCTATTTGGGGAGTCTAAGACTTTCACACACGGAGGTAAACCACAGCGTTGGAGAGTGGGAAAGCAGACATCCCAGAACCACTATTCCATGATAGCAGAACAGGGAGAGGTCAAGGGAATGGCTCAGTCCCAAGCCATTCATTGTGGAGAGTCAGAACTCAGAGTTAGAGGAAGAAGCTGCTCAGAAAATGTCAGCTCTGTGCAAATCTGAAGCCTCTGTCCCCATCTGTCAGGCCTGAGCCCTGGACACTCTCCTGCTGCCACCCCAGAGTGAGCGAGGTCAGATGGCTGGAGGAGCCCAGGCATTTCTCCTTGGGTCCGGCTTCTGGAACTCCTGGCACCATCCTGGTGCCCATCAGCTTCCTGCCTGATAGATGGAGAATTAACCTTGGGTTTCCTGTAAATGGTATTGAGTGCCAGCTCAGAGTCCACTGCTCGTAGGATGCCGCAGCATACATTTTCTTTCCAGCCTGGTGGCAGGACAGTGCTAGCTAATGTCTCCATGACTTGAGTCATTTTAAAAACTATTCAGCGGCACTTATTAAAGCATGGTAAGGAAGGCTTTGTTCTGGAGAACTGAGATAGATACAGGATCACTGTGATGAGACTCACACTGTGAAGAGATTCAGTGTGGAAGACAAATTGGGCTTGCTCCCAATGCAGCATGGACAAGGGGGGATTTATAGCCAAGGTACAGGGCCAGGGCCGTTGGATGGAAAACTACCCAGAGGAAACGTCAGGAGCAAGGGGCATTCTGGCTACCCCAGTTGAATAGGATTCTTGCTGATGACAAACCTGGTGGTCAGGAATTCCCTGAGGGATGATGGAGGATGAGGAGGTCAACTGTGGAGAAAAGGGTTCTTGCTGCACTGACTTAGCAGGGTCCTGTGCAAAAGCTGGATTTTTCTTGGAAGTGAATGGATGAGACTAGGAAGAGGCTCAGGAGCTTGCCTAAATCCTGACCAAGCACAGCATCATCATCATTTGTCCACATAACTCCTTTCCCCCACCCTGTTTGGATCCAGAATCAAAGCAAATTTGGAAGAGACAGTTGAGCCACTCGGGACCCAGAGCTTTTATAACCTCTTTGTGGCTGTCTCTTAAAAAATATTTTAGAATTCATAATATACTTCCAACCTAACTTATAAATCAGTTTTTGTATGCAATTTGGCTTTTATCCCCAGCACTTTACTAAGAGCCCTTTCTTTTTTCTTTCTTGTTTTTTTTTTTTTGTTGGTACCGGGAATCAAACTCACAACCTCACGCTTGCCAGGCAAGTGCTGTGCTGTTGAGCTAAATCCCTGGCTAAAGGTACTTTCAAAAGTAACCAAATCTCTTTTTAGGCTACAGACATTTGACCCTGTTACCCTCCTCTTTTTTTGAGGGGTCATTTCTTCTAAGTCTCCCCCTCCCTTCTTGTGATGGAAAATGCCTAGGTTCTACCTAAAACCTCCAAAACCCAGATTTGTCCCTTGTTCAGTTTCGCCCTTCCTTTAAAGTTAGGTGACCTTCCGTCTCAGTTTGCTTTCCTTTCACCCATGAAGCCCAGGAAATTCCTAGACTTCCATTCTGGCTCCTCTTTTCACTCTACGTGTTCTCCTTAGTAACTGCCCCTGCTTTGGTTGACACTCAGACTCACTGACAGTACCTTCAAGTTCCGTGACCACCTGGCTACGGTAGATCTTTCCTCTTGGCCAGATGGTAACGTGTGAGGCCTACAAGCCAGGACCCTGCTGGATGATGTCCTACTTATTCTGGACAGAATAAGCCTCACAATGCCTCTGAGCTTCTCCTTCCTCGTAGCCACATCAATGGAAAGACTAATCCTAGTTCTAATGATCTCATATATATCTCGTTTGAATTCAAAGAGACATCTACATTATGCATTTTAAAATTTTGAGTCTTGTGACAAATCAGTGGGCAAGGCAGTATGAAGAGGATTGTGTCCACTTCCATTTAGCAAATGCACAATCAAAGGCTAGAAAAGTTGAGAAATTAGTCCAAGATGACTCCCTGCACACACACTTCCCAGTGGTGTGTGCTGGGTGGAGCCACGGTTAGAGTTTAGTTCTTGTTTGCCTGACTTCCTAAAAGGCCAAGTGTGGTGCCCACAAGTCCTTGCTTGCGACTTACCCTGGTGTGCTCCTGGGTGAGATTAATACTCCTACCTAAAACCTCCAGAAACCGGATTTGTTCCTTTGTTCAAATTCACTTTCATTTAAAGCTTTGGCGACCATCTATCTCAGTTTTCTTGGGACAGCTCCAGCCTACAGCTCTTGTTCTGGAATAATCAATAATAGCGCTTCCTTTCACTTTTTTCAGTGCTGGGGTTTGCTCAGCACCTCGTGCCTGCTAGGAAAGCACCCTACTATGGAGCGAAGCCCCTACTCCTTTCACTCCTAAGTGTCCCAGTTTACATGATAAATTATGTGATTATGCTGCAGAAAGGCCCAGTTTCACCACACAGGAAGCCTTGCTAGTGTTCCTATTCAGCGACACGCTCTGTCTTCCTGATCATCCATAGCACCAAAAACTCGCCTATGTGATTTAGGCCTTAATCTGCATCTTTCTAGTGATTCTTTCTCTTAAACTTGCCTGGCTTTTCAAGCCAGACTTTTAGTCCTGAAAGGCAGGGGCTGTGTCTTGTATTCACCTTACTGCCACACCATCCCAGACCTGCTCCAGCAAATTGCTGGACATACCTTCACTTTGATATGCTTAGTTATGGGGTGACATTTTACAAAAACAGAAATGAAAGAGAAAGATCAATACTTAAGGCAGGTATTTTAAGCTTGAGGTTTTGGGCTCAGCTTCAAGAAGTAACTGTGTTCTCCTCACTCTTGGTCATGAGGAAATAAATATATGTACATATGTATATTTTCCTGGGGAAAAGACTCTAAAGGCTTTCTTTTTTCAGATCATATCTTTAAAGGGCCACGCCGTTCCGCAGGTTAAGAGCTTGACTTTGGAAGGTGAGTCTTTTTTGTTAGCCAGAAGCAGACACATGAACCCCATAACGTTGCCTCCTTTCTGGGGCACCCACGATGTGGGTTCACTGATATTCTGAATAGCTTCCTGGGAGGCATGCAGGGGGCAAGCAGGCGGGCTGAATATCTTTATTCTGCTGCTAGGGAAATTACAGCAGGGTGTGTGGGAGCGGGGTGTGGGTACAGATATTGCCTGAGGCTCTGTGCTGGGGCTGGGTCATGATTCTTGTGTCTCCTCTGCTGGGCCGGGCCTTTGAGGTTTTTGCACAGTAAAGCGTACAGAAGGAGAGGTCGACTAAACATGGGTTGGAGTCCAGTTTCATCACCAGCCAGCTAGCTGTATAGTTAGGGGAAGATTTTTAACCTCTCTGAAGCTCAGTTCCTCCATTTATAAAGCACAATTAATAAAAGCCAGCTTACTTACTGTGCCGCGTCAAGGATTCAGTGAGACAATCTGCGTAGATGTTCCGAACTTTGTACACAGTAAACCCTTAACACAGCCCAGCGGTTATGACTACTCATTTTTAGAACTAGACTCTGCAGCATGTTTACCTCCAGGTAGGCTGTGCTGGACCTGCAGGTCTAACTCACTGACCCTGCACAAGCTACAGATCCACTCCGTATGACCCAAAGGCCAGTGGGCACAGGTCACTGCACACACTTGAACCCCCAGGGCCTGGGCTCCAAGAACTAGATGTTGTCAGGGTTTACTTAGCTGGTGGTGAGCATAGTTCCTTCCTGTAGTGTGGCTATTTCAGGAGATGAGTCTAGAAGGCAAAATGGCCAGACAGTGGTCATGGCCAGGGTATGGAATGGCCTGGGCTGGGCAACAGGAGGAGATCTGGTGAAGGGTCCAGTTCAGATTCTGCTGTTAAGCTGCTGTGTGACCCTGGAGGAGCCACTGACCACTGTGGGTTAGCTATCTCCTTGGTAAAGTGAGGGAAAATGAGAGTAATCCCTGAGGTCTCATTTGGCAATAAACTCTTTTGATCCTAGGTGCTTAAGGAAGGCTGGATAAGGGGTAGGTACTTTCTAGTGGGCTTGTTTTTTCCCAATAGTGGCTCAGTCTCTTTAGGATAGGCCTTGCCACTCTTACCATCCTCAGTGCTTGGCCCCAGGCCACAATGTGCAGCCCACTCCCACTCCCAGATAAAAAGCATGCACACACTTCTCAGTTCCAAGACAATATACAAAAGGTCATTATTCTTTTGGCATGGAAAATGGCTTCATTTCCAGCCCTGCTAATGCCAGGAATAGAATGAGCAGACATTATAACCGGTAGGACGTGAGTTAGACCACGAGATAAAAAATCAGAGTCTTGCTATATCACTAAGTTACCCAGGCTGGGCTGAAATTTTCCATCCTTCTGCCTCAGCCTCCCAGACGTCTGGGATTATAAACATGCCCCACAGTACCTGGCAAATTTGACTCTGACTCTCAGAGCTAGTTGAGACTTGGGAGCTGTCTTCCCAACCACCTTATTTTCATGGATAAAGTACAGGAGGTCTGATCGACTATTTTAAGTTTGCTTAGAGAGATCTGCAGCCCAGCTTTCCTGCCTCCTGGTTCAGGGCCCTGCCTGTCACTCTGCATTGTTTCCCTAGCTTCATCCCTGTCATGGTGGTGTCAGAATATCCTTTTGGGGACATCATTAAGATGAGGGAGGCCAGAGAGTTGGAAGGGGCATGGAGCCAAGGGCAAGGCCCTGGAACCTTCTGAAACCAGGCTTACATTGCAAACAGAATCTGTCTCGACTGTCGCATCTGAAAGAGCATTTTAAATAAGCTGTGGGCAGACGCTGCCCCTGTGGCCATCATTCATTTGGGAAGCTGCCTGGTGCCTGCTGTCACTACCTAGTCATTTGGGGACCACCTTGCGTGGAGGCAGGGGAGGGCAGAGATGGCAGCTGCTGGTCCTCCTTGGCATGTGCCTTTCTAGTTCCTTCGGATTAGCTTCCTGCCAAAGGACAGCACTCTTCATTCTCTACATCGAGGCACATCGGTAGACCTGAGTAACAACTGGTGGCTTTCCCTTCTCCTCTCTTTTTGTCATTTGTGAAAACCCAGAGCTGCACACATGGGTTTGGAAAACAAATGGGAATTGTTGTACATTTTGCTTTGTGTTTCTCCTTCATTCAGAAACACTTTTCTTCTACCCTGGGAGCACGAATTCACCTTCTGTTGAATGGAGTAGAGTTGGCAACTGGACTGGTTGGGGAGGGCGGGTACTGAGCAACATTTACACCAAAATACCTTGCAGCTGTTGATTTACTGCTCTACCTGATGATTTGTCATTTGCAGTTAGCTCTCCCCAGTATCTGGAAATACAGCTTCTCCATCAGGAGGCATCAGAAGCATAATATGGTGCTGTGCTTGGCAGACGGAGAATCAGCCTGGGCTCAGGGAACTTCTAGAGACTTCTAGTGGCTCCAAGAGTGGTAAAGCAGAGAGTGAGTCCCCAGAATTTTCTAAACCTGGAATGTTAAATATACGCCCACAGGTACCACTGTCTCATACTGCTTCTGCAGCAGACATATCACTAATTGAATATTTATGCTCTTCCCTGTGGTATCTGCTTTCAGCCTCAGAATCCTTTGCATAGCCAATCGATCGGAGTGGGTGTAACTATTTCTATTCTTATTCTTTAACTGTTCCCGAGCGCAAACAGAATTGATGATTGCAATGCCAAGCAGCAAGACAGTAGGAGCAGAAGTACTGAGAAACATTTCCAGGGGCCCCTCACACAGCAGACCCTCCTGACATGTGCATGGAGAACAAAAGTAATGAAAACAAAATCCAGGAGACTGCTAATGTGCACTGGAGTCATCCCTGCGTATTTCAAGTTCCCTTTTTAATACAGAAATCATTGGCTTCCCTTGTTCAACATAGCCCCCCAAGCAGAAAAGCACAGCTTTTACATGACAAGCAATGGCTGTTCTACATTCTACATTTCTGTAATTTTTGATACGAGGGTCCATCTATGCCAAGAGCTGCAAACACAATGCAATGGTTGCTCCAAACTTCAGGCACATTCCCGCCCCCCCTTTTTAATAGCAACTTCAATTTGATGCTGAATTCCCCAGTTGGCTCCCATGAAATGGGAACACTGCCAGCCTTACCTGTTGCAGGGCTCTCTGGATGTCAATCCCCTGGCCCCAAGGCACAGCTGGGTTTGCCAGACAGTCCCCAGCATTCCCCCGGCGAGATATATCAATCCTCTGCCTCCGCAGGCTCTGGAAAGCTTCTGCCATTACCTTCACCCCATCATAGGTGAGTGCAGAGGTGTACTGGAGGAAGGGAGGAGACAGGGGTCAGAGGGGCCTGATGGGAAGCCATGGTGGGGAGCTGCACATGGGAATGTGCTTCCTGGTGAGGAGAATGTTTGCAGTAGACCAGGTGGAAGGAACAGGGTGGGGAGATGGTGAACCAGTGTGAAAACGCCCGCCCCTTCCTGTAGGACTGCTCACTGCACTGCCAGTGCCACCCTGAAGCATGAGCTCAGTGTGGTTTGCTGGGACATTCAAGAAGAAGACAGAATTCTAGACTAGCATGTGCAGTGTGGTGGTTTTTAAACAACATTGGTTTACTAGGGGAAAAGTGCGCAGATTAAATACAACACACCTGCAGGCCAAACACATGGAAAATCAACTGGTTTTCTCTGCATTATAGCCACCAATTGGGAGCCAAGAAGAAATGATTAGTCTACCATTTCTTATAACAGTGGAAGAAAAAAATTATTCTGAGACGAGTGAGCTCTTGATCATTTCTGCATGTGGGACTCCTAAGTGATAAGATTACATCCTATAAACTTTCCTGGAATGTATTAATGATAACTCTTAGTTTTATCTTCCCCTTTTTGATGAAAATGAAGCTAAAACATGGAGACAAAAACAGGGTAATAGCCTAGGAAAATAATTTCTGGGTTTGGAGCCCTTAGCTAGCCTCATCATTAAATTGTTCCTAATCCTCCTCTGTTGTCTGGCACATTGTAAGCTTGTAATAGAAAGCTGCAGAATGAATTGTAAGTATTTTTACAGTGTTCAACGTTATTTTTCCCCTCATTTTTAAGACAATTATGCTACCTTTAGAAATTGAGTGGTATATTCATATATTAGTCAAATAATTCCTGTATCTGATTCACTCATTGACTTAAACCACACTTGGGACTTTCGTTTGTTTAAACTCATAATAAAATAAGTCTTAATCTGCCCTCCCCAACTCTTTCTTAAAACACTGGGGATTGAACCCAAGGCTTTGACCTGGTGGGCAGATGGTTTGCCACTGAGCTACCACTGAAACTTTAATTTTGAGACAGAGTCTTGCTAAATTAGCTGTGATTACAGGGATATGCCACTACACCTGACTTAGTCTTTGCTCTTGAAGAATTAAGTTAGTTTGATCAATAGTGGGTTGAGAAGCATGTCAGTTACATGGCCTGCAATTTACAAAAAGCCATCACTGAACAGAAAGAGAAAGTTGGCCAGGGATTCACAGTTTGCCCCAGATAACTTGGCCTCAGGATCCTTCTCAACCCAGCATTCTGTATAGCCACTGCCAAGCTATTTGATGTGACAATGGGAAGAAAAATTACTTGCTCTCTTTATTCTAAACCATTCTAAGAGAGCACACGAAATAGATTTTGTTGCAGGATTTAGAGATACATTTCTGGGAAGTAGATACTGTGCATGGTAATTGATAGCTGGCTCCGAGGTAGAGATCCGCCAGATAATCCTTAATTAGGTTTCCCAGATATTCGGCCAGGAATGTGGCTGTTCAGAATAGGGCCACCTCACTCTGTTACTGAAGGATACTTCATCCACAGAGAAACAAGCTTCCTCGTGAGCTGTGGAACATGGTATCCCTGCCTAGACTAGAGATAGAACTTTTTAGCTTCCTTTGCAATCAGTTGAAGGTGGTTTCCATATAAGTGGGAGATCTGTGTGTGAATTTCACAAATGATTCTTAAAGAAAGCAGTTGAGTGTTCCATTTCTTTTTTTTTCTATCTTCCTGAGGTGATGGCTGGAGTTTAAGCAGCTATCTTGAACCATGAGACAGAAGTCATATGCTGAGGACAGCAGAACAAGACAGAAGAATTTTGGGTATTTGGTGATTGTGGTGTGATTAGATAAACCTGAGACTATTGAGTCTTGAATTTTGTTCACCAGAGAGAGAAACAGAATGTCTATCTTGCTAAAACCATTGTCATCTGGGGTTTTCTGGATCTTGCCTCATACACTTAAAAACATTCATGGCTATATTTTGCTTTGCTTATTCCTTTTAAGAAAGCTATTCCCTTCCAAAGCTAACACTTCCCAGAAGCCTGGGGCAGGCAAAAGGACCAGGCTGTCCCGCACCTTGGGCCTCTTCCAGTCCACCCGGGTGTGGTCCCTGGCATCGCTGGTCTTCCACTGCTGCATGATCTTGGCTGGGACGGTGTCTGTGTAGTTCACCAGCTGGAACCCAGTCACGTTTGCTCCACTCTCCTTGAATTTATTTAAGTCAATGTCCATGAAGCCCTGTGGAAGGAGGGAAGGGGAGACATCAGGACAAGTTCTAAATAAATCAACACACCCATGTTGCAGGATTTTCAGTCCTGCTTCCCACGATGGGTCCGGGTCATCACTTGGTTTGTGCATGGAGTTAGCATGGTGGTTATAAGTGGCTGCCCTGCAGCCAGCATGGCTGAGTGGAAGGCCTGGCTCCCAAGTCTCTATGACCTTCACTAGTATGAAGTTACTTGATGATCTGTTTGTCAGCCTATTGCGGGACAGGAAGCTGGGGAGAAGGCACAAGAACACGATGCGTGCTGAGGTTGGCACAGACTGAGGGATCAGGAAGCAGCTGGGTTATGACGACATAGATATGTGAAATAAAATACCAACAACCACCTCGCTACACTCACCTCCCCTAACCTGTACCCTGTAGAGAGAAGAGAAGCCTGAAACCCATCGCAAGCAAGCTCTTGCAAATTCTCCAGGATCACTGGAAAGTTTATGGAAGAGCTGGATTCTGATCTGCCCACCCCCCAGCCCCCGCCGCCTCCAGGCTCTTTCATGGACACTGGATCTGCTCGACCTGGTGAGGCCTGATCAATTCTAACATCCACAAAGGATTCTCTATTGTGAATGGAATTTCCATCCAATTCAGGAAAATTTGCTAGAACTCAGGAAGCCTTCGACTTAAAAGGAAAGCTTATATTTATATAATATATTCAGTAATGTACAGTACTTTCATATCTATGACCTCATTTCACTTGATCCCTTTAGAAAGTACAAATTATATGCCTATTTGCCAGATAAAGAAGCTGAGACAGAGTAGGAGAATAGAGTTCACAAAGTCATTCAGGGAGTTAGCAGCGAAGATGGGGCCAGAACCGAGTTCTTCAGTTATGCAGTTTATCTTTGAGCACTGTTTCTAGTGGTGGATGAAACAATACTTTCTCCCATGTACCTTGCTCTCTAGTGGGAAAGAGACAAGACTAGCAAACATATCGCACAGTGTAGTTCCGTCACACATGAAGTATGGTAGAAATGAGTCCTGTGAAGAGAGACATAATGGGGTGAAGGGACAAGGAAGGGGCTCTACCAGGCTTTGGAAGGAAAGTGCATGATAAGACTGCTTGAGGGGAGTCATTGGCTCAGGGGCTCAGTTTGTGAGTAGGCTGCGGGGCTTTCAGGGGCCAGGCATTCTGAGCAAACACTAGAGGTGGAGGGTTGCTTGCTGTGTTCCAGAAATGATAAGGAGCTGGTGAGACAGTAATGTGATGGATAAGAAGGAGACAGGGTAGGAAATGAGGTTGGGTAGCAACACAAGGTAGGACCTCATGCAGCCTCGCGTTAACTTGGGTTTCCTTTTATACATAATGGAGGGCTCACAGCAAGGATTTGCTCAGAGTTTGTAAAGCGGATGCCAGTTCAGGTCCACAGCTAGGGTTCATTGCCAAATCTCAGTCAGAGAGAGGGAACAGAGGAAGCAGGGTGGTGGCCGAGGGAATCCTCAGCGGGCTTCTAAAAGGCCTGTGTGAAGGTCCCAGCTGTCTTGGGATCTGGTGGCTCGTAGCGGTCTGTCCACATTTTTTAATTTCTAATGACACCACCTACTTTTCTCAGCTAAAAGAATGAGCTTCATAATTCAAAGACACCTGTCTACCTGGGCCTCCAAGATTCTGTGAATCCTCAGTGTTCTGTTTTGTAAACAAACCCATCCCAGTCCTACTGAGCTTTTCTCTTCTTTCCTGGGAATGTTATTTCCTTGGCTGGTTCCTCTCCTCTTTTGGATCTCAGCTAGAGCACCATGTCTCCCTAACCCCTGTTTAAAGAGTGGGTTCTTGCCTGGTACTAGACGCTCTCAGTGCCTCATTCATCTCCACTCTCTTTACACACTGCAGTTTCATGTCGTATCCTAACTGCAACCACTTATTTCTCTACCTATAGGCAGAGCAGGTGGGATGTGTTGAGGAGTTAATATGCCCAGGAGCAGCTCTCAATCAGTGAGACGTCGGGAGGTAGTGAATATGTGCCCCAGAATTCTCTCCCCGGGGTGCACAAGCCCAATGCATGGTCTACACTGACATCTAGAGAGCCCTTGGTGGCCTGAGCTACCTCAGTGGCTTGCAGTGTTTAGTATCTTAATAATGTACCTTTATTGTCTGCTTTCCCTTTCCTACTTCGCTTTTCTGCTTCTTTACTAGTG
>RJWT010041984.1:0-12224 GCA_004365215.1 Cuniculus paca
CTCTCACTCTCACTCTCACTCTCTCTGTTTTCTTTTATACTTGGATAGTACACAGGGCCTCATACATGCTGCTAGGCAACCAGTCTACTACTTAGCTATACCTGCAACCCTATTACTTAAATCTTCTATTATAACCTCTTTTGTCACTGCTCCAGTGAGTGTAGAGGGTTGCCATCTTATTTATACTAGCTGAGGATAGAAGTCCACTTTCTATACTTGGTCTCCTTTGGTAATGCAGGGTGAGTGAGGGCTTGTTACTACTTGATGTGTATGCAAAGTCAGGTTTCCCCAGTGTTTTCAACTGGTACTGCATGGGGTGAGAGGTGGCCTCATAATAGCTGAATGGTAAACACTTCTAACCCTTCACTCAGCTGCTTGTGACCCCAGTCCAAAAGGGAGAATGAGGTATAAGTATGGGCTCCCATGTGGCATTTTCCTCTTGGAGTGGGAGATTTTATAGTACCATCTTAGAGTGGAGAGCCCTAGCATGGTACTCCATTTTATTTGACACCATCTCAGTAGTAAACCCAGACAGTTTCACAAGGGTGGAAGTCTAAGTTCCTTACTCAGCCTTTGGAGCCGTAGTTTTTTCTGTGATGTTAGAAGTAGAATGATTATTGTATAAAAGCTTTCTGTCTAGCTAGGCTGTCCATTTCCTAGTTCTTTCACTTAAAAAGCAGGCTTTTGTAGGGGCTTTTAAAGTTTGTACTGGCTTCTGTAGTATTCAGTCTGGGATAAATGAAATAAAAACAAAATACATGAAAGGCACAACCATAGCTTCCTTGGATCCCACCACCTCTAGTAGTCCACTGCTTTCTTGTTACATTTCAGACTGTTGCTAGGTTGTTTAAATATAGAGGTCAATCCTACAAATTTCTTTTGAGCATGCCCAAGAAGATAACAAGGTATACATAATATAGTTTGAGACTCATATACCTTTTTAAAGATATGTAATTCTGTTGGTTCCCAATTAGTGTACTGTTGCTCCACTTCTGTTAATGCCAGTTGTATATCCCTTATAAACAATTCTTGGGGCTGAAAGTGTTTCAGGTTCCCAAGTTTTTTAGGATTCTGGAATATCTGCATAGACTACCAGTTGAACTTCCCTAATCTGAAAATCAGAATTCTAAAATGTTTCAAAATCTGAAACTTTTTAGTATCATATTGGCTACATCATCCGCCTATTCCACTTTGATTCATGATTATTTTTGTTTGACTAATATTTCATTGCCACTAAATTTTTCTCATTTTCCATCACTCTCCATTTCCTGTTTTTTTTTGGCAACTACTTTTTAAAACCCAGTTTCTTAATCATTCACACCTGTATGTATTTACAGACTCTTCCCCACTCATTTCATTTCTGAACTCTACTGCAAGATTATTTAATAGTTTTTACATTATTCTCTTGTTTATATAATTAAAATATGGACATCTGATCCTAAGAGTTTATTCTCTTTGCCTCACTGTTACCTGTATTGAAACTCACAGAACCCCATTTCTCTAAATGATGTTTTTGCCTTGACCAGACTAGTGTTCCTACTGTATTCCAGCACACATCCTCTGTGTCATGTGTTTCTTTATACTATTCCTCCTAAAACAACCTGTTTTTTCTTTGTGAGGCATCTGTGAATACCTTGTCCATTCTTCTCTTTGTCTTATTTATGTATTTTTGTTTGGGGGATGTTAGTGGTGCTGGAAATTGAACCCAGGACCTCACACATGCTAAGCTTGTGCTCTTCCACTTAGCTGCTCCTTTGGTGTAGTTGTCTCTCTGTTCATCTCTTTAACTTGTAGGTTGTGCTAAACCATCATGAATATAATGTTTGTCATACTATAATTTTTAAATACATATTTATCTTTTATTCCTTACATTAGGTTGTAAATTCCTTAAGGGCAAAAAACATAACTGCTTTTATTGTGTGGTTTTTTTTTCTTTGTTTTGTTCTGTTTTTCATTCCTTTCTGCTACTGTTTCTCAAAAAGTTTCAGAGTAGGAGAGTGGTACCTTGGATCTTGCTCTTCTAGCATCTCTAGAATACTGTCTCTGTAGTTGCATCATAAGTACCTCTGTTTTCCAACTTAGCACAAAAAGAAGAAATCATGGACAAGTGCAGAGTGTTTTATAATCCAGACCAGGAAGTGAAACAATGCTTGAACTCACATTCCACTGGTGAGAACTTAGTCACTTAATCACAACCAGCTGAAAGGGAAACAGAAATAAATGTAGGATCTGGCCAAACATCTATAGGTCTAGCCACAATATAATTTTGGTGAATGCCCAGGAGTCTCAACCACTGATTCATTAATGGGAATTAATTTATTTGGTGAAGGAATTTATTGTTTCTGTATAATTGATCCTACTATTCCCAGACTTTGGTAAAATTCTTAACTCACAGTTTCCCCAAATGTTCACCCTTTTACAGCTTCTTCAAAATGTGTATAATTTCTTATCAACAGTTTTTGTCTTGATATGTATTTTTGTGTTTGATTCATCTTTTATTAAAATAAACATGTTGCTTTTACCTGAAAAACTTACTGGAATATAATTTTGAAAATTACATTTTGAAGCTGCAATGCTGCCTCTAAATAAATTTTTCTATTCCAGATTACATTTATAACTTTCCTCTCTACTTTCTCTCATGCCCTTCCCTCCCAGTAAAAATGCAAGTCTATTTGTGTGATTTTCCTTTGCTTTAGTATGTAATAATAGTATTATAGAGAACTTAGCCATTTTAGTTAGAATGATATAAAAGAAATGTTGTTTTTATATCTAGTGTGAGACCGAGGTACTAATTATCTGAAAATATTTTTCTGTCTTTATTTGAAATAAATTATTTGAGACACAAAATAGAAGGTATGTAAAAGAAGTAATGAAATTAATTGCCTTCCTTTTGACCACTGATCTCAGTTTGTAAAGATTAATTAAATTCTGTAGCTCCATACCAAAATAAGGTCTTTTTATTTGTAATATTAATACCAATCTGTTTTTAAAAAACCTTTATTTTTATTATTTTTACTACCTAATATATACTTCCTTTGGACAATTACATCTTTAAGGGTAATGTAGTATTATTAACAGGGTTATGTTTTTGTGTAGGGGGTTTTCTAGAGCAGCCAACATACGCTGTTTTCTTAGCCAACCTGGTTAGCATTTACTGTTACTTTAATATTTGTTAGCTGTAATTTAGAAACGTCTTTTGATTTTTACACCAAGTAAAACTATACAATTTTACTTTTATAGCATCCTTTTATCAAGAATGCAAAACCTGTATCAATATTAAGAGACTTAATCACAGAAGCTATGGAGATCAAAGCTAAAAGACATGAAGAACAGCAGCGAGAATTAGAAGAGGAAGAAGAAAATTCGGTTTGTAATTATTCTCAAAAAGTGAATTTTTTATCTTCTGGGTCTTTTTCTTATAATTTTCTTTTGTTTCTTAAAATACATTAGTAACATTGTTTTATTGCACAAATGAAGTATGTATCTTCATTGAATCTTCAAAAATATATTTTGCTTGTGTAAATACTTATTTTTTTCTGATGTCTGAAGAATTCATGATTAGTGAGGAGCAAGCATGGTGATGAAAACTTGTAATCTTAGCACTTGAGAGGCTGAGGTAGGTGGATCAGTTGAGCTCAGGAATTCAAGACCAGCCTGGGAAACACAGTGAGACTGGGGGTGTGAGTGGAGGAGGTTAATGATTAGTGAAATGTAGTTTTGATATAGAAAGATGGCACATATCTAGCATCTAGTTAATACTCTCTATTGGATAGAAGTCCCCTTTTTTTTGAGACGGGGACTCACTATGTAGCCCAGGCTGGTCTTGAGGTTGAGGCAATCCTCCTGCCTCAGCCTCTCAAGGACTAAGATTATAGGCGTGCACCACAATGCCCAGCTTAAAGTTGGATAATTTTTTGTCATGTCTTTTGGAACTTGTTAAACTTGTCACCAAGTATTCTATGAAAATGACAAAATAACAACTGTTAGTGACTATATGGAGAAATTGAAGCTTTTGTTCTTGCATAATGGGAGTGTAAAATGGCGCGGCGTCTTTGAAAAACAGTTGGGTGGTATCCTGAAAAGTGAAACATAAATTTGGCACATGATTTATCTGTTCCACTCCTGGGTACATACAGATGGTACTCAATTTGTGATGGTTCAACTTAATGATTTTTCACCTTCACAGTGGTAGGAAAAAGTACCCATAAAACCATCTGGCTTTTCACTTTCAGTGCAGTATTCATTGAATTATCTGTGATGCATAATATAGTATTATAAAATTGTCTGTGGTTTTTCCCAGCTATAGATTAATGTAAGTGTTCCAAGCCTTTAAAAGCTAGGCTAAGCTGAACTGTGAAGTTCAATTGGTTCAGTGTGTTAAACGCCTACATTTAAAGTGAGAATAATTAGGTTATATCTTTTGAGGGTAGGACTGTGAACATGTTTTGGACATATTTAAAAATTGTATCATGTTTTTACGTTTTTATTATTTGAATAAGTATTTGTCCTCTGGAGTAAAGCTAGTCTTTCTAAGTAAAAATATTATGTTGTTTGTTATTTTTAACTGAAATTATAAGAAAAGAATTAAAGTCTCAGCAGAGTCACACATTGAACAATATTCATACAGTTTGCTTTGAACCATATTTAGGCAGCAGCTTTCATTTTGAGATTATCAGTTGTCCTCAATATAGAATATATGCATGTGTGCACATACATATACAAGCATGTACAAGAATGATGAAATAATGCAGAATAGATCTGAAGTACCTTTATCTATAGTAGAAGTACAATATATTCTATATTGCCATTCATTTAAATAAGCAGACTTTTAAATTAATAGTCATTTTTTTCTCAGGAATAGTTACCCATGTGAAAGACTCAAAAATTTACATAGTGAGTTTATACAGTTCATTACTTTGGAATTCTCTTGCAAATTTGTCTAAATTGGATTAATATATAGTTGTTATAGCTTCGTATTAGAATGTCCGAAGAGGTCTCATGTGTTTAGAGGTGGGGCTTTTGGATAGTGATTAGATCATGGGGAAGGGGTCTGTGTTTATCAGTGGATTGATCCATTTATTGAGTTCATAACTAAATGTGTTACTAAGGGGATGGGGCATATTAGAAGAGGTATGTCACTAGGAATGTGCCGTTTGTGGGCATTATTTCCTTCTTCCCTTTTCTCTCTGTTCCGGGCTTCCGTGGGTTGAGCAGCATTCCTTCACCAACCCCTTCTACCATGTTGTGTCTGCCTTGGAGCTAGTTTACCATGGACTGAATACCATAAAACTATGAGTCAAATTCTCTTTATTTAAGTTGTGGGTGTTAGTTGTCTTGTCCTAGTGCCAGGAAAGTGGCTAATGCAGTAGTTTTAAAATAAAATACCCAATTTCTTATAGAGCCATACATTAGAAACTAATTATGTCATTGATACTTCTGCCCTTTAAAAATTAGAATTTTGACAAAAATTACCTACTTTTGACGAAGTCGACACAAAAGTTGACATAAAAATGAGAGGTATACAGGGCATTTTCTTGTTCCCATTGAGATTATTCTAATTTACCTGTAACATTCAAGATGTAAGCATGCAGTTTGGTAATTTATTATTTTATAAGCAGTATTCATTCTCATGTAATATCTAATTAGCTGGTGATTTTTAAGACAATGTTAATTTGCCAATATGCCTATTAAAATGCTATACAGACATTTGAATGAGTGTTTAAATAATGTACACAGTAAAAGAGTTAGCGCTTGATGTTTTCAATAAAATAACAAGGCAAACACCCTATACATAGCACAGCGCATGATTATTTAAAAGTGGAATGGATGTTGTTAAATCGAATTTATAAGATAAGGCACAGAATGTACCATTGACAAGCAGTAGTTTTTAAACTAGATTAAAAGACTGATAAAGAGTTTATAGGACTGGCTTTGTCACCAGAGCTCAGACATTTCCCATATGAATCACAGTGTTAAGTAAAATAGCGGGAGCCTAATGGTGGTAGAATCTTACATTAAGTGAAGTGCTAAATAAAACCTGGAATACTTCTTCATGTTAGGTTATATGAGATCTTTTCACTTTTATGCATGTACCAGGCCCTTTATTTCTGCTTTTATATAAAATACGTTATTTAGCTTACTTCATATTAACTTGGTTATGATTCAGAGATAAGTTTTGTTTATTAATTGTCCTTAAGATTATGTCTGAGAGCTTCTATGTTTGGAAAAGAAATGGGAACTTTGTATTGACTTCTTTATGGTCTACACTTGAATTTTTACAGGCTATGGTCCTTAATGTCTGAAGAATAGCATGTCCCTTTTAAATTTGATTTCTTGACTTGGTAATTCTCTCTATGGGTGTAGGTAGAAACGCCAAGGTGCCCCTCCTTCTCCTCTACAGACAGGGCCTGCAAAGTTAATATTTCTCAGAACCTTTCCCTTTCTCTCCTACTTCTGTTAAATAGGGAACTTCAAATCAGTCTGTTCCTCAAGAACCTTTTGAACTAGATAAAGAGTAGAACAACCAAAAATCAACCCAAGTCAGTTCAGAAACCTCTAATGTACTAGGTGGTTAAAGAAGAGGTAGAATTATTGAAGAGCAGGACGTAGTGTGCCGATTCTGTTCCCAGAATCGTAGATCCATGTAGAAGTTGCTTAACCTCTCTTTACTTTCATCATTTGTAAATAGATTTATTATGGAGATATAGAAATTTTAAAATATGTATCTCAGCGTATAAGGCACAAAGTATACACAAGGTGTAGCTTTTGTTTCTATTAATGATGCTATATTACCTTGACGTTTTGATTAGGATTTTAGTTTTTTGTTTCTGTGATGGCACTTGTGGCTGCTGCTTATTAAGCTATCTGCTAGCCACTAAAACAATGGCACCGATCAGACTTGAACCAATGTAAACTCAGTTTCTTATTAAGCATTTATTTTTATTAAAAACTATCTTAGTGCATATTCGTAGTACATAATGATCACATTCCTCACAGGCAGTTGGTACATGTACATAACACATATTAATTCTTTTTTATTGCCTTCCCTACCGCTCCATCCCAACT
The DNA here is from genome assembly GCA_004365215.1 of Cuniculus paca. Taxonomy (NCBI): domain Eukaryota; kingdom Metazoa; phylum Chordata; class Mammalia; order Rodentia; family Cuniculidae; genus Cuniculus; species Cuniculus paca. Next base: position 7,066 of record RJWT010041984.1, read on the forward strand.
TTGTCCATCTCTTGTCCTTCTCTTTGTCCATCTCTCCCATTTGCAAAAGATCTGTCTCCCTATTTCCTGTTATCTGTATTTTATTTTGCTCTTTGTTTATATTTTGGGTTTCTCATATAAGAGAAATCATGCAGTATTTAAGCAATTATTTAATCTGACTTATTTTACTTAAAATTGTGTGTCAAGGTACATCCATTTTTTTACAAGTGACTCAAGTTTATCTGTTGATAGACCTATAGGCCACTTCCAAGATTTCGTTACTGTGAATTGTGCTGCTATAAACATAGGTATGCATGTGTCACTGTAATATAATGTCTTTAACACTTTTGGGAAGACACCTAGAAGTGGAAAACTGGGTAAAATGGAGTTTCTTGTTTTAGTTTGTGAGAAATCTCTCTACTGATTTCCATAGTGGTTGCACTAGTTTACATAGCACCAATAATGTAGAAATGGTCCTTTATCCTCCCCCAGCCTCACTAGCATTTGTTATTCTTTGATTTCCTGATGATGCCATTCTTTGTGCAGTAAGATGGAATCTCATTGTCATTTTAATTTGCATTTCATAATGGCCAGAGACGTTGAACATTTTTTCATATTTTTTTTGGCCATTTGTATTTTTTCTTCTGAGAAGTGTCTGCTTGTGTCAGTTGCCCATTGGGTTTTTTTATTTGAGAGTGGGGGTGTGTGCTAATGTTTTTGAGTTCTTCATACATTCTTGATATTAGTTCTCTGTATGAGAAACAGCTGGCAAAGTTTTTTCCCATTCTGTAGGTTACTTCTTCACTCTGTTGTTGGTTTTTTCCTTTACTGTGCAGAAGCTTTTTACTTAGTATTATTTATTGTGAAATCGGTTTTCTGTTTGGAAAGTCACTGCCCATGCTTGTGTCTTTAAGAGCTTTACCTATTTTATCTTCCAACAGATTAAGTATTTCTGTTTTCACATTTAGTTCTTTTATTTATTTTCATTTTAATTTACTACATGGTGAAAGATGAAGTTCTGGATTGAATCTTCTGTATGCGGATAGGCAGTTTTCCTAGCAACATTTGTTAAAGATGCTATCTTTCCCTCAGCATAAGTTTTTGGCTCCTTGATCAAAGATAAGGTAACTAAATGTGCCTGTAGTTTTTGTATTTCTCCCATGATGGTGAACCTTTAAGATCTTTCAATAATGGACAACTGTTGTTCTGATGATTCACATGTCTTTTTATATTCATACCATGCTGTTTTTATCACTGTAGCTCTGTAGTATACCTTGAAATTCTTTTAAGCATTTAAAAACAAATTTTAAATGACCAAGTATGTTTGGGAATTTTCTGTCTTATTGAGTCTTTCAGTTTGATTTATTTGTCAAGTTGTAAATTTTAAATGACCAAGTATGCTGTTTTTATCACTGTAGCTCTGTAGTATACCTTAAAATTCTTTTAAGCATTTAAAAACAAATTTTAAATGACCAAGTATGTTTGGAAGAGTTAGTAAAGATTTTTGTAAATGTAGCTTTCAACTTAAAAAAAATTTTTAAAAAGAAAGTTTATTTCCATCCCTTTACTTCTTAGACTTAGTAGCAAGTATTTATATTTGGGATAAATTATTGATCACAAATTAAAATCTGTTAAAAAAACTTTTGATTGCTAGTTATTTCTGATTTTGCTGTGTAATTAAATCATACCAAAAAAATCTCTGCTTGATGTTTGCATGTTTATGACTATGTAACTGCAGTTCATAAACATTATAATATATTCTGGCATTGTTCTTTTTTTGTGATTTCTGGAGCTAAATTTTTTTTACTATTCCTGTTAATTTTCTATGTACCTATTGGTAATTTATTCTCAAATTGTATCTTATCATACTCTCTGAGAAGCTGTAAACTCTTTTAAGTCCAAACACAGGTTATTAATATTGTACTTTTTCTTGATTTACCCTTTTTTTTAGCCCCCTATCCTTCTCTAACCTGAAATGGCTCTTGGGGAGTCTTGTGCAGCTGCTATCTTCAGACTTCCCTTAAATACATTCCTGAGAATTTACTTTTTCCTCTGCAGTAAGTGATCCTCAGTTTCCCAGATTTTGTGTTTGGCTTTCCTGTTTCACTTCTTTATTTTGATGGATAATGTCTCCTGGTTTTCTGACATTAGTGTTTTCCAGACTTTGTGTGTATAACCATGTTTCTATTTTACTTTTAACCTTGATTGATTCTAAAGTTCTAGTTTAGAAATAATGTTTCCTTTAAGTTTTGAAAGGCCTTGCTATATTTCATTGCTCAGCAGTAATACAGATGTGAAGACAGATGCCATTCTGATTCCTAATATTTTGAAAATTTGGATCTTCATATCCTCCTGCAGTTTAAATCTTTCATGATAGTATGCCTTGGTGTAGATCTTTTTATAATTCATTACATGGAGTGTCTTTCTGCATTTTCAATCTAGACATACTCTTCAGTGCTGTTATCTTTTCTGTTTCTCAGTAATTTTCATTTTTCTTCTGGAATACCTTTTATTTGAGTGTTGGACTTCTTAGGTTAATCTTTCGGTGATCTTTTTTTAAGTGGGTTCTCTTTTTTTTATTTTTTTGTCCTTTTTGGGAAGTCTTCTCCGTTTTATCTTCTAACTTTTTTATGTTTTTCTGTGTCAATTATTTAATTTCCAAGATATCCTTCTATTCCTCATGATACTGGTATTTTCACGATTGTTTTGAATTCTCTTTTGCTATTGCCTTGTTCCTTCTTTCTTAATGTGTATTATTGATTTCTGATTTTCCTTTATGGACAATCTTCATATGTCTAGAGATATTTGAGAGAAGCACTAAATTTGTCTTGAAATTGTGTTGTTAAGAGCAGAACCAGTTGACTAACAGATATTGCTGGAAAGATGTTAAGGCATATTTCCCTGGGGCAAGAATTTGCTAGCTTATTACAGCTTGTTTTTTTTTTGTTTTTTTTTTTTACAAGCTTAAGTATTAGATGTTTTTGGTCTGCTGAGTTAGCTACTACTTAATTAAAAACTTTTCTAGATCTCAGATTTTTTACTTCTGCTATTTATTGTTGTCTCTCCACCATGCTGCTTATCTTTATGGGTTTATCCTTTTCTTTGCCTTTAGTCTACTTTTTAAAACATTTTGGGAAAGATAGGCCTAAACTCATATACTCTATCTTCCATTTTAATTAAAGTGTTTGCTGTTTGTTATTCTTCAGGTGTTTTGGCTTTTACATATTGATGTTGTAAAAGGGTGATTCTTAGTATGATCTCTTTATAAAAAAAAAAAAACTATGAAATTCTCTGTATATTTTGGTGATTAAAAAACTCCTTCAGGACCCAATTAGCAGTGTTCAAAAAAAAGGTGTAGTGTGATTTATTCTGTCAAGTTGTAAATCAAAGCAATCCAAGCAGTGAAGGAAAGACTTCTATAAGGTATTATAAGAAATCATTGCAACTAAGACAATTTATACCAGAAGGATAGCTAATGAAAACATAAGTAAAGAATATTTCTTTTTCATATCAGTAGGTCTTTTTATGAAATAATTTTCTAGGTGATAGAGCAAAGGTATAGCCTGAGACTGCCACGCTTCTCGCTATAACCTGAGAACGCACGGTTTTAGAATGAGTCAGTCATATTTACTTGATACAGTGCTTGCCTTACCATCTGTGTCTGTGAAGGCAAGGGTCTGCTGGGTTTGCAGCTTCATTTGAAACTCATCTTGGTTACCTTCAGTTTGTGAAACTCGCTGCTCTGTTTTTGGGGGGAGGGGGTCTAATTAGGGGAATTTGGCCTACTTAGTACCATCTTAGTTACGGTACTGGAGATTGGCTGTTAGGCTATCACAGTAAGTTTTAGATCAATATTTTGATATTCATTTTTTTCAGTGAGATTTTACCAATTTTCCCACTTTTGGATTATTTTAAAGAACATTCTTTTTTTTTATTTTTAAAGAGAATAGAACAAAACAAAACAAAAAAAAACAAAAAAAAAAGAAAACAGAATAGAGTCATACACAATACAGCATTTCAAAACAGAACACAGAAAGCTACACAGGTCTTCAAAACATAACAACAGGAGGTTAACTATGGTTACCCCAGTGTCTCTTGCTTTCCTCAAAATGGTTGTTCATACATTTACAGACAATAAACTCAAACAAAACAAAGCAATACATAACCAAATAAAACAAAAGAGCACTACAGGCGATCACGTTGGCCAACAAGAAACCAGCGATGGCTACCGTAGTGTCCCATTTTTCAAAAGAGCTGCTCCTATTTTCTCACATATTGCAATCAAATTGTAGGAAAGGGACTTAAACCAATCAAATCAAAGAATAAAAGCACCATTGGACTTCAGAACTTTTTTTCCATATTTATCGGGAATTTTCTGTCTTACTGAGTCTTTCAGTTTCTTACACTAGGGAGACAATGTGGTGTTTACACATGTGGGTTTGGTTTATTTCACTTATGAGTATGGTCTCAAGTCGCATCCATTTACCTATAAAAGCCTCGAGGTAATCATTTTTTATAGCTGAATAGTACTCCATTGTATAAAAGTACCACATCTTTTTTATCCATTCCTCAATTGATGGGCATTTGGGTTGTTTCCAAGATTTGGCTATTACAGATTGTGCTGCTGTAAACATGGGTGCACATATATCAGTGTGGTAAGATGATTTCACTTCTTCTGGGAATATGCCCAGCAGTGGAATAGCTGGGTCAAAGACTTCCACTCCTAGCTTTTTGAGAAAGCTCCAGACTGACCTCCCCAGTGGTTGTGCCAGTCTGCACTCCCACCAACAGTGGAGAAGGGTTCCTTTTTTCCCACAGCCTCTCCAGCATTTATTGTTGGTGGTTTTCTTGATCTTGGCCATTCTTTCTGGAGTGAGATGAAATCTCAGAGTTGTTTTAATTTGCATTTCTCTAATGACCAATGATGTTGAACGTTTTTTCATGTATTTATTTGCCATTCGTATTTGTTCAGCTGAGAAGTGTGTTTTCATCTCGGATGCTCATTTTTGGATTGGGTCTTTGAATTTCGAAGGCCTGATATTTTTTAATTCTTTATATGTTCTAGATAGAAGGCCTTTGTCTGAAGGGCAGTTGACTAAAATTTTTTCCCAATTTGTGGATTTTCTTTTCACTCTGTTGGAGATTTCTTTTGACATGCAAAAACTTTTTAACAAGACAAG
>RJWT010041985.1:0-11113 GCA_004365215.1 Cuniculus paca
CTTTCCCCTATCCCAGTTCTTTCCTTTTGAGCACTTTCTTTCCCTTTCATTATTACAATATCTTTTGTGCATTTTGAATCTTATTACTGTTTCAGATTATTATTATTATTTATTTTTTACACTAGGGAGACAATATGATATTTACAAATGTGAGCCTGATTTATTTCACTTCTGAGTAGAGTCTCAAGTTGCCTCCATTTACTATTCCCCTTCTGGGTATTTTCCCAGAAAAATTAAAAATGTCATTCCATAGCGATGTATGTGCACCCATGTTTATAGCAGCATAATTTGTAATAGCTAAATTGTGGAAACAACCCAAATGCCCATCAACCGCAGAATGGATAAAAAAGATGTGGTATTTTTATATGATGGAATATTACTCAGCTATAAAAAAAGATAATCTTGAGGCTTTTATAGGTAATTGGAGGCAACTTGAGACTATACTCATAAGTGTTGCTGTTGTTTTAACACAGCTTTAAGAATTAAAAAGTATGGATCATACAGAGGGCAGAGGGCCTGGCATGGAGGAGTGCTCAACAAGGTGACTTCCTTTCCCCAGTTAAATGTGCTGCTTGGGGGCTTTCTCTACTGCTCAGTGATACCTCCCAGTTCTCAGGATCCCCATACCTGTGTAGCTGGGAGTAGGAATCTGTCTCGTCTCAAATCAGCATTAGGCAAAGTTCCTTAAACTTCTAAAACAAAAAGTTGCCTCCTCTGCATCCCTTTTATTGCATCCCACATCTACCCCTTGCACCTGTTAATCCTGATATGTCAGCTTTACTGGACTAAGAAATGCCCAGCAGGTCAGTAGAGCACAAGCCTGGGTGTGTTTGGGTGGTTCATGGACGCATGGCCTCGGGTACTGTATATGGTCCCTTGTCCACTGCTTTCTGTCATTTGCCCCCATTCAGCTTCTCAGCTGCTGTGAACTAAGCACCTTTGCTGCACCACGCCTTTCTGCCATGACATTCTTGCCTTGGATCCAGCTGACCATGCACTGGACCTGTGAACAAATTATCTCTCTCCCTTTAAGTTGTGGGTGCTAGGCGTTGTGTCTCAGCAGCGAGAAATTTGACTAAGGCACCATTGATGGCTTATATCTCATTTAATAGTTGTCCAGTCATGTGGAGCATGTACCAGGCAAGTTTCCAGCCATTATCTCCCAAGCCCCGTTAATCAGGCGGAGCTGGTAGTCCAGGAGTTCATGTCCAGCTTGACCTCCTTCTGAGCTCCAGGGAGCCCTTCTGGCATCATCCCCACCACTTGTGCAGACACAAGTCAGGTCCATCTCTGTTTCTTGGTGTATAGATGATCCTCCTTCACACAACATGGATCCTCCTGTGGAGTGGGGGATACTGTGCGGGCATTGAAAGCCTGGGCCCCACACTGGGAGACACATGTAGGTGAAGCAGGCATTTAAAAGTGAGAGGAGAGAGGTGGTAGCCCAGCGTCCAAGAGATTCCAGTGGTAGGAACTACTCTTGATCACCAGACATCTGGAGCAGGATCTAGTTCCAGGCCGGGCATCAGGAAGATCAACATTGGTAACATATATTGAGCGCTTTTCTCATGTCAAAAAGCATATAGTAAATACTATCTATTATCTCTGTTATGGGAGACAGACACATACACAGAAAGAGAGATGGAGAAGAGATGGAGAGGGAGAGGTAGATCTCCAAGCGAGGCAGTGTCCAAGCCAGGATTTATAACCAGTTTTCCAAACTGAAGCATATGTGTTAGTCCTGTGTCTTACTAGCCTCGCTTGGCTTAGAAGGGCACTCAGACCTTCCAGAACTTCTCTTTCCCTGTCTCTAAAAGAAAAGAGAATGTGGAAGGGGAAGTACTTGCTATTAGTCCAGCAATGCCACAGTCTTGTACAGAGAAGTTATAAAAAGTGTTCCTGCTGGGAAGTCCTCGGTGGTGCTGAATTTTCTTAAAGGACAAACAGCATACTAGGGTAGCTGGGGTAGTAAATAACGGGTGGGAAATGCGTTAGCCTTTACTAATTTACAGGGGTATGTGGCAGTGCTATGTGTTGGCATTCCCACTTGGTACCCCCATAGGGAGGGGGCTGACAGGGTTCCTGAGGGTCCCTTCTGCTAGGACAAGAAGCCACTTTGTTGACATCCTGGCTCTGCCTCATGGAAGCTTTTGTGCCTGGCACATTATTAAACCTTTTCAAGATTCTATTTCCTCATTTGTGTAACTGGGGTAATGCTGACACCTGCCTTATATGCTGATGGGAGGATTAAATGAGCAGTATTTGCAAATGTCAGTGTCCAACCCATGGTACCAGTAAGTACTACTTATTGTCATTCTTATCATCGTGGTCATCTCAGGGCAACAGGCCTTTGCGTAGAGGATTGTTCCATCTTGGATCTGCATGTGCGTGGTGCACACAGCCTAGACACTCCTGGACCTCTTTTGGCATTCAGTTGTCTGGAGAAGTATAGAGCTGGCAGGTGACTCTAGCTTTTAGTGGCCCAAGCCTAGCATTGAATTCATGTCAAAACTGAGTCCCCATGGGTAAGTCACTTATCAAGGGTTCGCAGCCCCATAACAGTACAACTGTGGTTTTGGAAATCATATTTTGGACCTTAAGTATAGAGCTTTTCCTATGAAATGACATAGAAAGGCACTGCATGGTACGTGGAGACCTGGCAGACAGCTCAGGAAGATGCTGATGACCAGAGGTTTTCAGGTACTCTTGACATCAAGTAAATCTAGTTTCTAGTGCTCTAGGGTTAGAAGAGGCCAGGTCAAGCTTTCAGATCAGTGTGATTCTGGTGGGGGAACTTGTCCTAGGGCATGGGGGTGTCTTGCATGGCAAAGTCCTACATGCCAGTTTGGATCTAGAGCTATCACAGGTAGCAAGATTCAAAAAGCATCTAAGTCCAAGTTGAATAAGGAGTAAAAAGCACCAGATTGGAGAAGGTCAGCTGACATACAGAGAGTGAAGAAAGGCTCCAAGCAGAAACACCAGCCTCAGGGTAAGAGACCAGAAAGGCAAGAATCATGACAGGCCATGGAGCACATGACACACACAGGCAAAGGATTCGGGTCTGACACTGAGTTTATTGGCAGCCCAGTTTCACAGGGTACCTTTTGCTTGTGGCCATGGTAACAGAGAGACACTTGACAGTTCAAAGTAGGAAAAATGACAGAAAAAGAATAGTCACCTAGGAAGAGTAGCTGAGATGGGATGCAATTATCAAAGTGGCTTGGACCTCTGATCTTGACTCATCCCAGAGAAGGCAGTGGCAGTGTATATGTACAGGAAAGATTTCCTGACTCCGCTCTGGACCTTTGGAAATGACTGAGCTGATGTTCCTCCAGGGGGTTAGCCCTGGGAACTGGGCTTGGGAAAATGAAGTACTGGCATCTGGTGTCAACTGCCCCACCTTGATCCCAAATCACAGAGCATTAGCATTCTAGAGCTTAAGGGAGACAAGCCTTGCAGACACGAGGTTGTAAAAAGTTATTTCTCTGAAGATTTTCTCGGCATTAATAGCTTCTCGACATGGCTGTCTGGAAAACCTGTCTTGCTTTGGCTGCACCCTGAGCCAATTGTCATAAAAGGTTTGGAGCGCACTGCATGTCATGGTCTTCTCTTGAGCAGCTGTAAAGCCCACTTCTCTTTAGCTTCTCAGCTGCCTGCATGCAAATATATGCATGTTGAGTTTACCTTAAAATCTTGGGACCGAACCACTAACTCCTGGAAATGAGGGATAAAGAAGTAAAGAAATAGCAGGCTGCCACCTGAATTATCCTTTCAGGAAATGGTAGCTTGAATCTTCTGGAATCTCCATTTTGGTAATGTCAGTCTTTGCTAAGGAACCTTCAACAATACCTCAGTGTGCATGGAGAAAATTGACAGGACCTTTTTAATACCTACTCTGCATCTCTCATTTCTGTGTTCCTTTTATATTTTTATCCTACTTTCTAGATACTTTCAATTTCATTTTTAAAATTTTTTTTGATTTTAAAAACAAAAAGGATAGAAACAATACAGAATTTCAAAAAAATTGTGGGAACTTAATACTAGTTAATATATTGCGTATTGTTATCTTAGAAGTAGTTCAGATTACAAGATGTAGGCATAAAAATGATCAATCTAAACAGTGAAAGCACAAACTGTTCTTTTTGATGAACTTACAGAGATTAGTAGTATAGTTATCTATTTTGTATATATATACACATACATACATATATATGTATGTATACCTATATACATATAGTCTCTTCCCTATACTGAATCTTTTGAGTTGAAAGGATTTAAATTTTTTTCCAGTTCTTTCCTGTTTATGCAGGTTAAGTGTACTCATTCTATTTATACATCTAATTTCCTAGGACAACTAAAAGAAGTTTGCTGGTTTATTTATCTCCTGCTTTATGCCAAAGATATGGACAGGTCTGCCTTCCACATTTCCATTCTTCTTTGAGAATGATCACTGATTGAGAATTCCAAATTTTCTGATTATAAAGGCAGAAAAAGTAAAAATTGACTTCATATTCTTTCTGAAACCAGCCGCAGCTGGGGAAGGACACGGTCGCATTGCTTCTTTTTTCCAGAAATGATCTTAACAGTAACTTACGTCGCTTCCAACTAGAATTGCAGGGAGCTAATGGAGATTCTGAGCAGCAGCACATTCTGTGAAGCAGTTCGTTCTCCAAGTGCCTAAGGAAAATGTATTGTGTACTAAGGGGCACTATTAGGAAATAGGATCCGTCCATAAGATGCTTACTGTGTGCCAGTGAGGCTAATTATATGATTAGTTCTTGAAATAGTTCCTTGGCCCTTTTGAGCTAGATGCCATAATTATCTTCATTTTGCAGCTGTGGAAACTGAGGCTGAGGGAGGTTAAAACCTTTCTAGAAAGTTGGTAACCAAAGGTTTAATGAACTCAAGATTCTGTACTGTGGACCTGCTGCATTCTATAATATTCTAGAAGACCTGTATCACTACTTTCAATGAGTTTGGAGTTGATTTCTATTGAGTCACAATTCTGAAAGCCCTTCAGTATCATTTTAAAGAACTTTAAAACAAACCTATGTGTATTAGTCAGATTTTCCATAGCTGGGACCAAATACCAACACCCACAATTTCAAAGGAGGAGAAGCTTAATTTGGCTTCTAGCTTGGGAGTTTTAGTTCATGGCTGGCTGGCGTCAAGGCAGAAGCAAGATGGTGGAAGGGCCTGGCCAGAGGAAAGCTGCTCAACTCATAGCATCCAGAAAGCAGCAAGCAAAGGAAGCGCAGCAGAGGGAGACAGAGCCTCTATGGGTGCAGCCCCCGCTACATAGTTCTTCCAGCCAGCCCCCATCCTAACAGCACGTTGAACTACGAGATCCTCAGTAGGTCCATCCACTAATGAGGATAGCATCCCCATGATACAACCAAAGGTTTTTGGGTTTCAGATTTTTTATTTTGGAATATTTGATTATGTAATATACAATGGGATTTCTTGGGGATGGGGCCTAATTCTAAATAAAATTTTGCCTGTGTTTCATATACACCTTATACATACAGTCTAAAAGTAATTGTCTATGATATTTTTGGTGTGGCTTATTTAGACTATGACCCATTGCAACAGTTTGCGTGTAGGATTTTCTATTTATAACATCTGTTAGGCTCAGAAAGTTTTGTTGAAAGGGAAGCAGTGCTCCCAAAATCCTGCAAATAAGTGTTACCCTGATACAAAAAATAGAGAAAGAGCTAACCAGAAAAGAGAACCATAGATGAATCACCCTAATGAACATAGATGCAAAATTCCTCTGTAAGAAACTGGGAAACAAAATGTAACAAATCATCAAGAAGATTATATACCATGACCAATCAGGATTCATCACAAGGATGCAGAGATGGTTCAACAAATGCAAATCAATAAATATAATACACCATATCAACACAGCCAAAGACAAAAGTCACATGATCATCTCAATAGACGTCGAAAAAGCATTTGAAAAAGTCCAACACCCATCATGGTAAAACTTTACAGAAAATTGGAATAGATGGTCTTCACCTCAATCTGATAAAAGCTGTTTATGACAAGCCAACAGCCAGCATCATACTAAATGGTATAAAACAGAAAGCTTTCACTCTAAAATCAGGAACAAGACAAGGTTGTCCACTATCACCACTCCTATTCGATATAGTTCTGGAAACATAAGGCAGAACAATTAGACAAGAAAAAAATAAAAGGAATAAGCATAGGAAAGGAAGAAGGTAAGTTATTATTTGCAGATGTCATGATACTCTACATAGAAAGCCCCAAAAACTCCACTAAAAGATGTGTGGATTCAATAACCAAATTCAGTAGTATAGCTGGATGCACTCAAAAATAAACACTCAAAAAACACAGTCAACTCTCAAATCAACACTCAATTCTCAAAAATCAACAGCATTCCTGTATACAACAAACTCAATGAGAGAGCAACTAGGAAACTCAGACCTTTCACAGTAGCATCCAAGAACATGTAATACTTGGGAATCAATCTAATGAAGGAAGTAAAAAATCTATACATTGAAAATTACAGTACTCTGAAAAAGGAGATTGAAGAGGATATCAGAAAATGGAAAGATATCCCTTGCTTATGGTTAGTGGAAATGGCCATACTCCCAAAATTGCTATACAGACTTAATGTAATTTCAATAAAATTACCATTAGCATACTTCACAGAACTAGAGAAAATATTCTTAAACTCATTTGGAACCAGAAGAGACCTAGAATAACAAAAACAATTTTGGGCAACAAAGGTCAGGCAGGCAATATCACAATCCCTGACTTGAAATTATACTACAAAGGTACTGTGATAAAAATAGCACAGTACTGGCAAAAAAAAAGGTAAAACAAAACAAAAAAACTACACGCACACAAAAACAAACAAGCAAAAAAACATATCTGAGGATTAATAGAACAGATTAGAAGATGCAGATATAACTCCAGACATACTCTGCCACCTTAACTTTGACAAAGGGGCCAAAACGTTCACTTGAAGAAAGATAGCCTCCTTAATAAATGGTGCTTTAAAAACTGGCTTTCTACATGCCAAAGACTAAAACTAGATCCATGTCTCTCAGTATACACTAAATTAAAGTTGAGATGACTCAAAGATCTAAATATTAAAACAGACACACTAAATCTGCTGGAAGAGAGAATAGGCAGAACTCTTGAAGACTTAGGTATAGGCAAAGATTTTATGAACAAAACCATGGTGTCCTGGGAAATAGTACAGAGAACCAACAACTGGGATCTCACTCTATTAAATTGCTTTTGCACAGCAAAAGAAATCACCAGCAGAGTACAAAGACAACCCACAGAGTGGGAAAAAGTTTTAGCCAGTTGTCCCTCAGACAAACGACTTTTATCTAGAATATATAAAGAATGAAAAAATCAGATCCCCCAAATTGAAAGACCCAATCCAAAAATGGGCATCTGAAATTAATTTACATTTCTCAGAGAAAGAAATACAAATGTGAAATAAATATATGAAAAAATGTTCAACATCCCTGGTGATTCAAGGGATGCAAATTAAAGCAACTCTGAGATATCATCTCATTCCAGAAGGAATGGCTATCATCAAGAAATCAACCAATAAATGCTGGAGGGGCTCTGGGGAGTGTACACTGGTGCAGCTACTGTGAAAAATCAGTGTGCAGATTCCTCAAAAAACTAAGGTTAGATGTGCTATTTGACCCACTTCTGGGCATCTTCCCAGAAGAATTGAAAACATCACACCACAGGGATACATGTGTACCTATGTTTATAGCAGCACAGTTTCTAATAGCTAAAACTTGGAAACAACCCAAGTGCCCATCAACTGAGGAATGGATAAAAAAGATGTTATTTTTATATAATGGGGTACTACTCAGTCATAAAGATAAACTTGAGACATTTCTTGATAAATGGATGCACCTTGAGTCCATACTCTTAAGTGAAATAAATCAGACAGATGTGTAAACATTGCAGTGTCTCCCTGGTGTGAGAAACTGAAACAGTAAATAAGGACCAAAATGTATAATAGATATTGTGAAAGAGGAAGAAATTGTTCAAAGGAAAGAGGAACTAGGGAGAGGGAAAGGGAAAAAGAGGAAGAAAGGAAGGGAAAAGGAAAAAAATAATAAAAAAGGATAAAATGGAAACAAAGCTTTGTAAGTGAGTAGGGGAAGAGGGGTTGAAAGAAGGAAGGTAATTGAGAAAAAAAGAGCAATCAAAATATATCATGTACAGGTACAAATTCCCTATGATGAGTATGATCTTTATGTATATCTAAATTTTAACAATAAACTTAATTTTTAAAAAAAAAAGCTCTGAGTTTTGGAGCAGTTCAGATTCACATTAGACACTGTCCACCTGTAATTTACAAAACTTTCAAGATGACTCTGTTGTGTTTCCAGCATCAAGAACAAGTCAGAGTGAAGAAAATTCACTCATTCAGTGAATACTTCTACTATCTTTTTGTGTTCTGGGTCTTTGCTTTCATCACGGCATGACCTGAAGAATAGTAAGGGCTGTGCGTCTTAGGAGGAAGGGGGTACTTTGTGTTATTCAATAGTTCATCGTGGGGCAAAATACCCAAGCTAGACAACTCACGAGGAGAAGGATGTATTTCGGCTCGCGGTCTCAGTGGTCTTAGCCCATAGTGGCTTGGCCCCCTTGATCTGGGCCTGTGGCAGTAAGTGCCTCATGATGAGGGGCTACTTACCTCATGGCAGCCAAGAAGCAAAGAAAGAAAGAAGGACTGCGAGTGGACTGGGCGGGTTATCCCAGTGTCCCCTGCTGCACACCCCCAGTGGCCTAACTTCTTCCCACCAGGCCCCACTTCCTAAAGGTTCCACTACTCCCAAGAGTACCATAGGTTGGTGACCAAGTCTTTCCTTCCTAGCCTTGGGGGAACGTTTCAGATCTAAAGTACAGTATGTTGATGCTGCCTGGCAGGTCTAAGAAACTGAGTGTGGAGGTAATACTCAAGCTGCATCAACGCAGCAGTATGGAGTGCTGGAGACTAATGGTGGGTTGGTTGGGGAAGGTTTTCCAGGCAGAGGAAGTAGCATGAACCAGAGCACAGCTTCAAAGGAGTGAGGTGTTCTCAGGAACCCCCAACAGGTGTGGTGGGGTGGAGCAGATGTACATGTGAGCAAAGACAGATGACGAGGAGCCACATGCATAAGGGTCTCCTGATCTAGGGTTGGGGTTTCTTTTTCTTCGTAGAACGGGGAATTGTTAGATCAGTTTTGTGGGGAACAGAGTGGCAGCTAGATTTAGGGGAAGAATGAGGCAGGCTGACAGCTGAGAGTCTGGTATGATTTATTTATTTATTTATTTTTCCCACCACCAGGGTTTGAACTCACTACCTCATGCTCGCCAGGCTAGAGCTTAGGCCACTAAGCCAACTCCCCAGCCCAAGTCTGGTATGATCTTTAAAAAGTAAAACTGGTTAGAAGCAACGTAAATATGCAGCAGTGAGAAAATTACTGGTGAATTGAAATATATGATAAAATACATATATATGATAGGATGTGTTATGGAATACATGATAGAATGTATGAATATATGAAAGAATACATGTAGTGTACTGTGTGTTGATGTGGAAAAGTACTGAGTGTAAGTTTTTTTAAAAATTTTTTTTACAAAAAAGGTCATAGAAATGCATGCATGAAATAGAGTAAGCTGTGTGTGTGTGTGTGTGTGCACACGTGTGTGTATTACATATGGCTAACATGATGCTCTGAGAATAAGATTACAGATGTCATAGTCATTTTCCCATGACTAAGCCAAAATATCCAACACCCACAAGCTAAAGGAGGAGAGGTTTACTTTGGCTCAGTTTCCATGGAACCCATTCGATGGTTGACTCGTCCCAAGACAGGAAGAGCATGGCGGAAGGGTCTGGGCTGAGGAAACTTGCTTATATCGTGGCAGTCAGGAAACAGAACAAAGGGAGGAGCTGGGGCTGGAGATGCCCCCTTTCAGGTCACGTCCCCAAGTGACCCACCTCCTCTGACTAGACTGAGTTCCTAACAGCACATTCAGCTCTGAGCTTTTCAGGGAATTAATCCATGGATAAATATAACACTCCTGTGATCCAGTCCCCTTACCAGAGCTCAAACTCTGAGCACATGAACCTTTGGGGAGTGTATTTTACATCTAAAACGTAACAACAGGGAAATGGACTCCTGTAGTGGCAGAAGTTTGGTAGGAAGTGACACCCGTGCAAGCATTAGAAGGGTGAATCATTGCAGCTTAATGCTTTCTGAGATTTCAGGGTAAGAAGGAAACATATGAAGGTAGTTTCCTGGCTTTCACCTTGAATTGTGGTACAGCTCAGTGAGAACTATTCATAAGGCGTAGATGGACAACAGAGAAAGACCAGTCATTTGGCAAAAGAAAATCAATTTGGTTGGGGCATTTTGACAGTTAGGCAGTTGGATTTAGGGGTATGGATCTTAGGAGATGGGCCAAGTTTAAGAGTATGCCTAAGTCTCCTTGGCAAACAAAGACAAGCTTAACAATAAAGGTTGTTTGGGATTCTTGCTATTGAACATAGGATCAAGTTTAAATAAACCGAGCTTACTATCAATCTAGCAAACACTGAAAACTTACTCTCTGGGCAGCATGGCCTCAGACACTGGAATCACAAAGGGGTGCAAGACTTGGTCTGTGTCCAAGGAAACAGTCTACGCTGTCAGGATTTGGGTAACCCAGAGGAGGGAGTGGTCACAGTTGACTCCTTTTCGTAGGTGAGGGAGAGCGCATCAAGGCATCAGTGGCTTTTATGCATGGGCCTTGCAGTTGGACCTCACTTTAGAAATTAAGCATACTTCAGAAAAGATGGATGATCATTTGAGTGCCAGGCAACTGAACATTAAATTCTTTAGAGGTGTTCGCTGTAAAATCCAGGAAGTTTTATTCTCAAAGATAACTAGCAGGAACCAAGTGTTTTATAAACCGGTTTAAGGTCTCTTTCAGTGTGACTGAACGCTCACACCACCTTCACTTCCACAAGGCAAAGTGAATTGAGTATCTGAGTCAGGTGGGTGCAGGATGTTTTCCCCCAGTCTGTGGTGGATACATCACCCCTCCACACACACACACACACACACACACACACTCC
>RJWT010041986.1:0-12220 GCA_004365215.1 Cuniculus paca
TGCATTTCATTCATTAAAAAAGAAAACACACAATTCTGATAACAACTTCATAGAACTAATTGTGAGGATTCAATAAAACAATGACCAGGAAATAAATGGCATATTGTCTGGTTTCAAATTATTAGTTTTTTAAAAAATAAAAATATGAGATACTGGATAACAACTTTGATGAAAAACACTAAAACTTGACTTAGATAACAATGATAAATGCACTCTCATGCTAATCTGTCTTCTAATGAAATTGCTACCCAAAGATCCAGACTGAATGATTCTGTCGGTAGTTAGATTTTATGCCTGGGACTTTCGCAATTCCTTTGTTCTGTAAGCAGTGTTTGTTCTTCTCATATAAAGCACTTTGATTAAAATTAAGACTCATTAGCTGATGTTAAGCTATAACATAAATTTATACCTCAGAGAATGTAAAAAATAGAAACACAAGCTGTTGCCATAGAGGCAGTCTAATAAAATACCAAACAATAGCCGTGATTAGTTTTTGTAATTGTATACTCTGTAACATAGAAACTTGTAGAAATCACATTCACCATTTAGGAGGTCAACTTTCTCTTACTCTCTGAAGTTACGTTTCAAAATTATTACAAGTCTTTATAGTTCAGCTTTCTCTACACAAAAAATGCTTTATTTTTGTATTAGAAATTCTGACATTCACACATTTTCATAGCTTGCCTCCAGACAACAGAATGCAAAACCAATGGATGCTAAAAGAAACTTCATGATGAGTTGTCTCTCAAGCCCAAGAGAAGCTATAGTTTTGGTCTTGTTATTTATTATTCTTTTCAAATGAATTAATGTTTGTGTCACCCAGGGTTACTTTTGCTACACCTGCTGCTTGGGGGACAATATTTTTTCCTATTTTATAAAAAGAGATGAACTTGGTTGCATTCCTCAGTATAGATTATTTGTTCAGAGTGCCTTGGCCAAGGAGAGTTGATTTTTTCAGTTGCTTTTCTCTGGTACCCATTTAGTGTATAACAGCCAATAGGAAACCAATTGCTTGTATTTTGTGCCCAATAAATTTCCATAAATTGTTATCATTTTTTTCAAAATGTAAGTAAAAAATAAGGAACTATTTTCAGTGCACATTTTCTTTTAACGTAAAGCAACAATTTTCATTGAGGAACTTGCTAGTATTTCTTATTTTTTATATATGTTTATGAATATTTCTGTATTTAAGAGTATGACTATAAACCCATAAATTAATATGAAGAATATTTATTGATATTCTAAAATTTGTTATGAAAACTTATAAGGAATTTATAGCTTCATGTTATAATTTATTAAGTGCTTTTTAAGTACAAAATAATAAGTTAATATTTACATTTTTTGAGACATACCAAATATATGCTTTTATTTTATCAATGATGATTAACTACTGTTGTTCCAGTATAGAACTACAGTGGATAAAAGTAAGACTTTCTTGAGATTTTTATTTGTTCATATTTCTAGTGTATGAGAATATTTACAAATTTCTTTCTTTTTAATTCTGTTCCTATATGTCTTAGATAACAGGATTTAACTCTTGACAGGGCTGGAACTAAGACAAAATGTCAAAAGGAAAGAGCAACTGGATGAATTGACATAAGACAGATTAGAAAAACAGAAGAAAAAAATAAACAAAGGTAAATAATAACCACTATCTGGCATCTAATCAACATTTTTAAAAAGAGGTAATATAAGGCTTACCAAACCTATATGAAGGATTACTTTTAAATCATAGAAATGATAATCACTTTTTAAAACAATGCTACCAATAAATATTATTAGAATAACAATAACTACGGCAGATTCTCTTTAAAATTTCAGAAACTCAAATCAGAATATTTCACAGGAAACAGAAAATTTTTTACTCAGGATAAACCATTTTAAAGTTCAGGCTGGCATTTTAGATAAGGTTCCTACTGGTAGATAAGATAACATATAACTGAAGTTAAATAATGTGTTTACCTAGTAGATATGGAGTGCCGGCACCTACAGATAATTTGGTTACTGGTGATAAAATGCAATAGAACAAGAATTGTAAAGAGTTAACATTTTATTTGAATGCCAAGGTAATTATACATGAAGCAATTTTGGACTAAATATGAAAAGTATATTTTGATGAATATAATACTGAATTGTCATATAATACTGTTATCATTAAAGCACTGATTATATATTTACAGTTATACAAAATATGTATATGTAAACTGTATATAAGGACACAAAATATATAATACATTGAAACATACAAATATATATGGTCTAAATTTAACAAATTTTCACTAAGCACTAATTGTCTTGTACAGAGAAGAAACTGCTTTGATCTATAGAATAAAAAATAACACAGAAATAATTCAAGAATCTTACTATGACAGGGTAAAAACAGAGAACTAAACATAATACAACACTTATTTATTGATTGGGATCAAGGAGCCTAATATAATATAATAGACTATTTCAGGAAAAGAATACTTTGTCTTATGTTCTTAAGACTTCCATGCTGAAAAAAAGGCAACCCCCCCCAAAAAAAAAACAACAAAAAAAAGCAAAAAAACAAGCCTTGAGGTTTTCCTGAATGAAAGCAATTTACAAATATTATATGGGTTTACAAAATTGTTAGAAAAAAAATCAAGAACAAAAGAGAAAGCCAACACAAGTCTCTGAGCTTCAAATCTATATGGTTCATTGCTTTACAGAGAACAAGGCTGTTGCTCTACCTAGATGTACAGTTACTACACAGACATATCTGGCCTATGCTAATGAGACCATCATGGAGAAGTTTATTTACGGATCTAGTAAATGAGAAGACAAAATTTGAATATAGCAGATGAAATGCACAATCTTTATATTTTAAATATATATCAGAAAAGTGATCATAACTCCAATAAAAATGTACAGATCCCTAGCACAGCTCAGGTTCTCTTAGGCTCCTTGATCCCAATCAATAAAACATTATGAAAAGACTACTCTGAATTTCCTCACCACAGAGGAGTTTTGACTTGTTTTGAACTTCATGTAAATGGAATTATGTAGCACATATTCTGCTGTAACTGTTTTTTTGTGCTACCATATTTTTTTTTATTTCTCTTAAGATTGATGTGTGATTTCTTCATTATTGGATAGAATTCTACTATGTGTATATATCTATATATCTACCCCTACATACAGATGTACATACATACAAAATATACATATATAACATATTTAAAATAATGTAACATGTATATATATATATATATATATATATATAATCATACTGTTTGATATTTAAGGTTGCATTATGTCTGTGGCTATAATTTGTAAGATCTTTAATACATTTTTACGTGTTTTGGGGTCTATATACATTCTTTTTATTGCAGCTTTTTCCAAAATGTAATTGTCTGGTCTAGTGTTAAAAATATTATATACTCCCGACTATTTCCAAATGATTGTACCAGTGACTCCTTCCACCTGCAGTGCACATGAGTCCCAGATACCTCTATGGTACTTAATACCGCCTCTTTTCATTTGTCTGCTCTAGTTGATGTGCAATGACATTTTTCTGCATTTAACTTGCAATTATCTCATGTCTTATGAGATTTACCTTTTTTTTTAAGATTATTTGTGAATCAGTTTTCTCTAGAGGAAGAGAACATCTACCTTCATGCATGTACACACACACACACACACACACACATACACACACAATCAGGGACCCCTACATCAAGCCCCTAATTTCCTGCAAGATGTTGTGACCCCAGGTGAAAAGAAAGAGCAAGAGTCAAATAGCAATGAAGTGAGGATCTGGGATGGCCAGTTGTTCACAAGGAATAAAAGGCCACGAGTCAGGCAGAACGTTAGTATTTATTGATCACATTTATACAGAGGGAAATGGTGAGGGGATAATTGGGTGGCTCAGAGGGTGGCAGTGGTCTTACACTGAGAAGGATCTTATGTTGATAAGGATCACTTTAGGTGAATTTGATTTTAAGCTAATCAAGATCTTATGTTGATGAGAACGGTGGGGACAGATGACAGGTTAATAAGAAATTTGTCCTTTCCCACAGGTGAAATTTTTTTTATTACTACTCAGTTGGGCTCTCAAGGAACCACAATGTCTTCAACCTTGGAGCATCACAGAATCCTGGGTCCACTGAGGCCTCAATTATGACCAGAGATACATGGAGTTCTGTTTCTGCATTCCATAGCTGACTTGCATGGGAAGATACTGGGTCTTGGACAAGTTCAAATCATGACTTAATTATGAAATGATTTTTCCTCAAAAATTACATAGAATGGTCCTTGACATGCATAACTTTAAGAGATTTATATTAAAGAGTTGTGTCTTGTAATAGTGGAGACTGGCAAATCAGACTTACGTAGGAGAAACTGGTACCCTGGTAACAAAAAGAAGACTTTCATATTTCGGTCTTCAAACAGGGGTTAAAACTTAAATAGGATTTCTATGCAACAGAATTGAAGTAGAATGCCTTCAGGAAACTTCAGTTTATTTTCTTAATCCTTTCAACTGATTGAATGACACTCACCATCAATAATTAAATAACTCACCTTTACTCTCCTCTCTTACCTTCTACAGATGCCTTTCAAAGACAAACCATTTACATGGTTTTTAGAGACTTCTTTGGTGAGCATAGAAAAGGTTTGTGAAGGCTACATAGGGAATTTGATGGTTGAAGGTACCTAGAGAAAAGGAATTTAAGAACTTGGACATAGTTTCTCCTCCACATCAAAGCAAGTATGATGTCAGTATGGTGAATCATAATCTGAATTAAGTTGATACGCAATGCATCTGAATTAAATTTTAATTTAAAAACTTGAGAATTTCAATGAGAAATTGATTGTATAATGACTTTATTGTAGCTTGTGCTAATTAGACACTTCTAAGGAAATGAAATTAATGTAGCACTTTAGTCCCACCACTGACTCCTCATCCACTTCATGTCTTGTAAGTAACATGCACACAGAAAATTAAAATGATATGAATTAGGGATTGGATTCTATAAAACAAAACAAAACAAAAACCTGTGATACCTAGCCTGTCAGGATACACATATCGTATTAGTGGAGAATTTATAACTGCTAATGGCACTGATATTTAGCATTCATAGTATACCCCTGTCCCCATTTTTAGAGAAAAACAACAGGACTTAAAGATGTCTTCATTAAAAAATATCCTATTTTCCCAGGTGTTTACTCTTTCTGGTCAATAACTGAAGTGGCATCATTTTAGTCTGTTTTCATTCCAGGGACAAAATACGTGACACCTGCAAATTAAAGGTGGAGGTGTTTGTTTTGGGTCACAGTTTCAGGGTGCTTATTCCATTATTAATAGGTTCCAGAGAAGAAAAGGAAAAGTAGAAGGTCCCAGGAGAGGAGAACTGCTCACATCATTGCAGTTAGCTTCTTTGATTGTATCCGCTTGTCTGGGAAATACACTAAAATTGAGGAGACGAAGAGCCTGTTGCTATTATCTTTAGTCATTCACTGAGGCTGTTATTAATAGAAATTGCACTTTCTTCCTATGCAAAGATAAGAGAAATAGCCTACTCTCAAAAAATTCACTTTGATTTTTTTGTTTTTTTTTTATTACTATACATGTTCAGTACATGATGCTCATAGTCCTTGTGTGGAGTTGGAACACATACATAACATCTTAATTCCTTTTTTCATGCCCTTTCCCTCCCCTAAATCCATCCTTCTTCCATCTCTTGATCCCCTTCCCATTTGAGAAAAATCAATCTTCCTATTTCCTTGTATCTATTTTTTATTTTACTCTTCATTTGTGATTTCACTTTCTCATATAATCGTTTTTTGGTTTTTTTTGGGGGGGGGGGTACGAGGGATTGAACTGATGACTTCACCCTTGCCAGGTAGGCGCTTATGCTGCTGAACTAAAACCCCAGCCCCTATAATTGTCTTTTTAAAGTAATTCCAAAGTGATTTGAAGTAGGAAAGATTACTCTCAGGAAGATATATTCACTATGTTCATAGACTCCAAAAATTTTAGGAGCCTACTGAAATAATCTTGTAATAAGTACCTTAAGTGAATTTTGTATTTGCTAATCCAGAGACTCCCACTTTCTAGCCAGTTGCTGTTTTGTGATTTATTGGGAAACAATGAGGCTACCAGCTGCGAAGTTTATTTTTTTATAAAAATGATCATAACCTCGTTTTTATTCAAAGTAATGTATTTTTATAAAGATATTCATGTTATTTTAAAACATTCATTGAAAATTAAATTTATAAGCATGTTATAATTCTGAAAATCAGGAACTCTGTTTACATTTATAGTTTATGAGTTTTCTGGAATGCTTATTTATTTACTCATAAACATCGGTGACCACTACAAAGATACAATTTTTGTCCTCAATCAAGAGAAAAAAAAGACTATATAAAAAAGATAAATGTGTATTTGTTTCATAAACTGTTTTATAAATGATTTCATAAAATGGACTGTAGAATATATGGGTAATTATATTGCAAAAATGCTTCTTAATGATTAGAACATCTGAAAACATCTTAGAAGCTTATAGCCAAAGAGCAAGTAGAAATAAAAATAAATAGAAGGTGTAATTTAAAATTGTACACTTCAAGAACAATCTAAACATAATTCACAATAAATATTTAATACATATCACAATTATACATAAAGTGTATATATTTTAATATTTATGTTTACAAACCATGGTGATTTTATGATTGATTTTTCCTGATTTTTGTTAGAGAACTATAAAAATTTGATGCTTCACTATATGAAAACAATCTTGATTAAAATTATGAAGCTAACAATTTCCTAAAAAAGACAAAGAAAGCAAGAGTTGGAATATCAAAGGTCAATATTTTAGGTTTATTTTTAGAAATAACATTACCGACATGCAGACATGTTTGTTAAAACAATGGTATGTTTCCCATTTCTTTATTTGAGCTTCTAGAAAGTTGAATTGTCATAATTTCTGTTAAAATAGTTTATATATTGCCTGGGATTAATATTACTGCACATCATGGTCGTGAAAAACACATACACTAATGTCATATTTTTATTTATTTATTTATTTATTTTAAAGAGAATAAAACAAATCAAAACAAAATAAAGCAGAACAAAGCAGATCAGAACAGAACAATGCAAGCAATACAGGAGTTCAAAACCACAGGAAATCAACAGTCCAATAATGCTTTTATTCTTCAATTTAATGTCATATTTTTAAAAATATGATGGCAAGTCAAAAATTTCATTGGATTTTCCTATTAGCTACTCCTTTAAGTTTCCATTTAAATAAATCCTAGACATTTGTAGTTGTTTTCTTTTCCAGTGACATCATCTCTCCTCCTTTGTTTGTCACCACAGAAACAATTTCACAAATCTCAGAAAAAAATGAATACTGATATGAAAGGAAATAAAACTTTGAAATACTAATAAATTCATATAGTCTACCTATTTACTATTTTAACCCAAAATGTTTTGTTCAGCCTCCAGTTTTCGTTATATTTATTATTTTATGTTCAAAGTGAATGCAGAAATAAAACTTGATAGCTTTAGAAAAACTAAGCTTGTCAGTTATGGAGTTTCCCTGTAGCTTTTCCTGTTGTGGAGACAATTCCTCTGTTCTACATCTTACATAAGATGTGGATTGACCAAAGTCAACACATAGTAGAAATTCTTCCCCTTTCTGACTAAGAGCAATAACAGACAGGGCAATGAAGTATTATCATTCAAATTTTTATTATTAGTAAGAACATAATGTATTGAGAAAATGAGTGAAGAGAAATTAAACATGCCATTTAAAAATATCACATAAAATATGAATATGATAAAACATATAGCATGTATATCTGGAGATAGATATACTTGTGTGTTTAGATCTAATTGAACCATGCCAGACCTTGGTAAGTACTGCTGAAAATCTCAAATATTAATTGGAATATGACATTATATGCATTAGTATATGATTATATAGACATGTACATATTAATGTGTATATATTTATTTACTTCAACACACATATATGTATTTATTTTCACACACACATATATATATAATTGAAATATTAAATGACTCGAGTAGTAATGTAGAAATTTTATGGGACTGCTAAACTAAAAGAGAATTTCCAGTGATCTAGTTAAATACATTTTAATAGATTATTTATTATAGTGCTCATAGTGTATGATATAGTGAATACTGCAGGCAGAGTAGTAGGGGTAGTAGTATATGAGGGGGATAATTAAAAACAATGAAAAAACATTTGAACTATGATGCAACTGTGAAAATCATTTGAAATCTCACTAATGAAGAAATTATTATGCTGTTAAAAATAAAATGCAGGAGCACACTCGACAAGCATAAATTCAAAAATTCATAGTCCAAACAGTTAAAGAGGGGCAGGCATTCTCCATTTTTCCTCATCCAAAAAGCAGATCAAATCATGTAGTAGAAAATTAAAACCTTGTCTAGATCTTGTTAATGGTTTAGATTAGACTCCAGGTCTTCCAATTAACTTTCCCTATGACAACCAGATACAATACTGTTTCTAATTACAATACATTTCTAGCCTAGATAAGCATCTCTCAAATGTTTCCAATAATCAAAGGCACAAGAAATTACTGTGCTATAGGACTGTTAGTGGCCACACAGAGCTATAGGAATCTTTGTGAATTACTGAAAACCAAGGAGAAAGAGGAAGTGGTAAACCAGTAACAATTCTGTATTTACTCTCCGGAACTCTGATTCCTCCAGGATCTGCTTAACAATAATTTGAATAGACTAAAGAAAAATAAAACATAAGCATAAACATGATGAAATAAGAAAAGTGTAAATATATGCATTTAGCCTTTTGTTGCAAAAGTGAATAAAGGAGATGGACTATATATAAAATTAACTGTTAAGAAGCACAATTAAAAAAGGAAGCAAAAGATCTATTCAATGAAAATTACAGTACCATGAAAAAAGAAATTGAAAAGGATCTCAGAAAATGGAAAGACATTCCATGGGCAGGAAGAATAAACATTGTGAAAATGGCCATTTTCCCTAAGTTGTTATACAGATTTAATGCAATTCTCATCAAAATACCATTAGCATACCTCACAGATCTAGAGAAATCATTCTTAAAATTCATCTGGAACCAGAAGAGACCTAGAACAGCAAAGACAATTCTGGGCAGCAAGACAGGACAGGAGGCATCACAATCCCAGACTTGAAATTATACTACAAAGCTATTGTGATAAACTCAGCATGATACTGGAATCAAAACAGACCTGAGGATCAATGGAATAGGTTAGAAGATACAACCCCAAGTACAAACACACTCAGCCACCTTATTTTGACAAAAGGGTCAGATATGTTCACTGGAACAAAGATAGCCTCTTTAATAAGTGGTATGGGAAAACCTGGTTTTCTATATGCTGAAAACTAAAACTAGACCCAAGTCTATCACCATGCACTAAACTAAAGTCAAAATGGATCAAAGATCTAAATATTAAAAGAGAAACACTAAATCTACTGGAAAACAAAGTAGGTGGAAATCTTGAAGACATAGGGGTAGGTGGAAAATTCATGAACAAAAGTCAAACTGCATAGGGAAACACTTCCCAGAATCAACAACTGGGATCTTGTCTTATTAAAAAGTTTTTGCATGTCAAAAGAATTCTCCAAAGACTGAAAAGAAAACCCATGAATTGGGAAAAAATCTTAGTCAACAGTCCTTCAGACAAAGGTCTTTTATCTAGAACATATGAAGAATTAAAAAAATCAGGGCCTCAAAATTCAAAGATCCAATCCAAAAAAGGGCATCTGAGATGAAAACACACTTCTCAGCTGAAGAAATACAAATGGAAAATAAATACATGAAAAAATGTTCAGCATGATTGGTTATTAGAGAAATGCAAATTTAAAAAAACTACCCTGAGATTCCATCTAAGTTCAGAAAGAATGGCCACAATCAAGAAAACAACCAATGACAAATGCCGGAGAGGCTGTGGGGAAAAAGGAACCCTTCTCTACTGTTGGTGGGAATGTAGACTGGTGCAGCCACTGTGAAAATCAGTCTGGAGTTCTTCAAAAAGCTAGGATTGGAAGTCCCCTTTGACCCAGCTCTTCCACTTCTGGGAATATTCCCAGAAGAAGTGAAATCATCATACCACAGTGATATATGCTCCCTCATGTTTATAGCAGCACACTTTGTAATAGCCAAATCTTGGAAACAACCCAAATGCCCATCACCTGAGGAATGGATAAAAAAGATGCAGTACTTTTATACAATGGAGTACTATTCAGCTATAAAGAAGGATCACAATGAGGCTTTTGTAGGTAAATGAATGTGACTTGAGACCATACTCATAAGTGAAATAAATCAAACTCACATGTGTAAACACTGTATCGTCTCCCTAGTGTAAGAAACTGACAGACTCAATAAGATACAAAATCACTGATAAATATGGGGAAAGGGCATGAAACTTCTAAAGGACAAAACAACTCAGGGAAATGGAGAAAAGAAGGAAGGGAAAAGAAAAGACGTAAATTTGTGTATATATATATATATATATATATTTAAGATAGATAAGATGATTGTACTACAAATTTTATTAGTTCTTAGAAAAAAAAGGTTAATACTCATAGGACTGGACCAATTCTGTATCCCTGTATCTGGTAAACTGAGCAACTCTTGAAGACAACTGTATGAAATAACAACCTTTGGTATCTTCCCATCGCCTAGCTTACAAAGCCTATATTATTATTGTTTTGGGCTTTTTATTATGGTTGTTTATCTGTCTTTATTGTTTTTTGTTTTTGTTGTGCTTTGTTCTGCTATTACCTCTAGCACAGAAAGGACAGATGTACATGTATATGCTTATACATGCTTAGAACTACTCCTAAAGAGTTTCAAGAGCAGATTATTAAATATCAAAATATGAATGGCTACATTGAAGAAATTGAGACATTATGGTAGCCATAGCTGATTTCATATCTTCAGGTTCTGAAGTCCAATAATGCTTTTATTCTTTGATTTGATTGGTTTAAGTCTGTTTTCTACTACTTGATTGCAATATGTGAGAAGATATGATCAGCTTTTTTGAAGAAAACAAAGAGCATTAAGGTAGCCATTGTTGATTTCTTATTGTCTGATTTGAAGGCCTGTATTGCTTTCACTCTTTTGTTTTAGCTGGTTTTATATTATTTTGCTTGGCCTGAGTTTATTGTGTGTGAATGTATGAATAACCATTTTGAAGAAAACAAGAGACACTGGGGTAGCCATTGCTAATTTCCTGTCGTTATGTTTTGAAGACCTATAATGCTTGCAATGTTCTGTTCTGATATGCTTTGTTGTGTTTTACTCTGTTTTGTTTTTATTCTCTTTAAAATAAAAAAAAGAAGCACAATTAAATACTGATCACTATGAAACCTCTTCCTGCCTATCCTTTCTTCTCTCCTCCTCCTCCAGGAAAACAATAGTGAGATTAACAACTTTAATCTGAAACATTACCCAATTTAATTGTCATACTGATTGAAGTATTTAATATTTAAGAACATATATAAAGGACCTAAAACCAAGATAATGTGTTAATTTAGTCTTATTCATTATAATAATTCCTGAAATATAAATTATATTTTATGATGTTAAGAGTTTAAGCTAAGACTAGAAAAGAGTAATTTTAGCAGAACTATTAATTTGGAAAATAGGACTAAAACAATATTCCAATTCATCATTAATTAAATAATAGTTTAAATTTAGTACAAAACTAGAAAGGTGGCTCATTTAAGTCAAATAATTTTCCTTAATCTTTGTCTTCCTGTTTTTTTCTTTTCTTTTTTCTTTCTTTCCAAATAAAGTATTACTTTAAAAAAATTTATAGAATTCTGTAATGCTTAATAGTATCTTGGGTGGAAAAGTACAAATACGAGGATAGTAAGTTACTACTCCTTGGCTTCTCTATCCTATTACTTGTTGGTTGTGAAGAATAAGATACAACTGGGAGAAAACAAGTTTTGAATTAGTGATCTAATTAAAACTGTTATCTTTATATGAGGAAATGGAGGCAAATAAAGAATACCTTTGTTTTCTTTGACTATAGATAGTAGAATTAAGAACTAAAGTTGTTAAAAGATTGATTGCAATCATTTTCTTAAAACTTTCTGCAGTGAAATTCTGAAGGGAAAATGATGTGATGTACTAGTAGTAATAACAGGGTGATGAACAATATAGTATAGATCTGTGCTTTTTACTATATTAAA
>RJWT010041987.1:0-12231 GCA_004365215.1 Cuniculus paca
AAGAGAATATAAATTCCAGAAAAGTATTCATCCAAACTGTTGCTCAAAAGGTGTTACCTCAGCTATAAAGGATATGGCTAGAAAGAATATTCTTTGGTCTCAATGGCTGAAATATCATTGCAGTCCTTAAAACATCTCATCCAATTAGCTTAGCAAGTTCTAATTATAGGAAAAAACATTTAAACATTTGTTGAACTCTGGATTAGTAAAAGAAAATATGGTGTTTCTTGTAGAATAGGCTGCTAAAAGAAATCATAACCCCCCAAGGAGTAGTGTCTCAGCACAGGTATCCACAGTTGGCAATAAAATACCTGAATTGGAGAGATTACTTGGGCAAATGAATATTTTCATAAGTATATTTGGAGAAGACTTTCCCTAAGTACCTACACAAACTTGTTCATAATAGTTAAAAGAACTTCTGATCTTAGAACCTCTTCATTTTGCTGAAGCATTATTGCTGCCAAACATCTATTTACATGAACACTTCTTTTATTTTTTTATTTTTTTCATTTTTTTCTTTTTTGAGACAGGGTCTCATTATGTAGTTCAAGCTGGTCTTGAGCTTGAACTCACTTTGTAGCCCAGGTTGGTCTCAAACTCACAACAATCCTCCTGCCTCGGCCTCCCGAGTGCTGGGATTACAGGCGTGCAACACCACATCCGGCTACATGAACACTTCTAAAGTCAACTTTACCCCAACTAATTACCTGAGGAACCACAAGGCAGGGGCTTGCCACACACTTTTCCGCATGAAGGGACAGGATCCATGCATGTTCTCCGACTGGAACTTCCCAGTTCTAGCAATTGGCTGAGAGGAGTTTGGCCACAAGGGCAAAAGCGTACCAGATAGGGGAGCCGTGGGCAAGGCTGGCAGGGTTGAGGGTGACACACTTGAGAACAGGTATGGTTCCCACACTTCAAGTCCCTGTAAAGAAAAACAACAGACTATTATACAACTGTTGCATAAAATACATCTTTATTCTAATGGAAGAAAATGTGAAACCTTACTTGCCACATGTCTTTAAACAGCTGAAGTCCCCAAATCCATCAGACTTTCCTGTGTCAGTTCCACATAAAATATCTCGGGGGGTGCTGCCACAGTAGCATACTTGAAATTGACACAATTTCGAAATCAACAGATTAGTAACTAGTATGTGTTCTTAAAATATTCCTAACATAGGGCCAGGGATTTAGCTCAGTGGTCCAAGCACCTGCCTGGCAAGTGCAAGGTCGTGAGTTCAATCCCCGGTACCAAAAACAAACAAACAAACAAAAAAAAAAAAGGAAAAAAGAAAGAAAGAAAAGAAATACACACTATTAATTTATCTATCCCTCCTCCCATTGAAGAATATTTCAGTTTTCTGGTTTGGGCTCCTCTGAATACATATCCCTATAAATTCTTTTTATGACTTATGTACATAGGTCATGAGATACATAGATTTACTTTTATAAAAATACCACCAAACTTATCTAAAGTTGTACCATTTTACATACCTGCCAGCAATGTATGAGAATTCCAGTTGTTTTCACTTTGCCAACATTTGGTCATTATTTTTATTTTAGCTATCCTATAAAGTGTAAACAGGTACCTCACTGGGTTTGGATTTTTCCCCCTTACTTTTGATCCTCCTTCCTCACTGTGAATTTTTAAAAAATACTTCTACTGCAATATAATTTACATACTGTGTAGTTCCAGAAAAGCCCAGTAGGACTGCCAGCTGATGTGCACACTACTTACCCTGATTCAGTATAATCCGGCAAGGCTGGCATGGACCCCCGTGGCACAGTTCGGCACAGTGGTGCTGACCACAGTTCAAAATATTCTCACATGGGTTAGAGCAGTGGACTGAGACAGCCTGACCACAGCGAACTGTGTGCCTGTGAAGACAGTAGATGTAAAGATGACATCAGTCGGGAGGCAGAGGCAGGTGGATCTTGGCAAGTTTGGGACCGGCCTGTGCTCCAAAGTGAGCTAAAGGTCAGCCTGAACTGCATAGCAAGACCCTGTCTCCAAAAAAAATAAATAAATAAATAAATAAAGACATCAGTCCAAAAGTTCAGTTCTCTTGCACAGCTAAACCAACACTGAAGCCCAAACCTTTCCCTTAAAACCTACTAACCTTCTCTTTTGACACTGTTGCCCCCCTGCTACTGTTTTTGAGATAGGGTCTTGCTATGTAGTTTGGGCTGGCCTTGAACTCACATATGTAGCCTAAGCTGGCCTTGAACTCATGGTAATCCTCCTGCCTCAGCCTCCTGAGTGCTGGGATTACAGGTGTGTGCACCAAAACCAGCCCTTGCCCACCATTTTTGCTATGTCTCCTTCCTCCAATTTTTTTTTTTTTGAGGCACCAGGGATTGAACTCACAACCTTATGCTTGCCAGGCATGTGCTTAGGCCACTAAGCCAAATCCCCAGCCCCTTCCTCCAATTCTTATTTCCTTAATTACTCGCCCCTTCTTTACTTTCCTCCTTCTTCTTTTTTGTTGTTTTTATATCCTAACCTGTCTCTTTCTCCCCTATTTTCAGATCAATGAGAAACTGAAGGCTATTCCTGAGAATTTGTTCTATATGACTTCATCTAAATTCCATGAAGCAGCATGTGGGAGGGAAGAAAGCCCTGGGATAAGGGGCTCCAAGATACAGATTGTTGTCCTAGTTTTCCCTGGAGCTCTGACCTTCCAGACTGGGAAGGAAAGGTATCTAGCTATGACATAGACTGAAAACACAATCAGCTTTTCCTGGTACCCAGCGTATTGGCATTTTATGCTGCTATATTACTAGATCTGACTTTGATTCACAGTGGGGAAATCATTCTAGTTTTGTTCTAATAAACATGCTAATTTTTCAGATTTGTGGGCTTTTAGACAATGTCTTTGGTCTCTTTCTAGGGTTTAATATTTGAAGTCTACTCTCCTGCAAGAAGAGTTTTATTCCATCCCTTAATCCTACCGCAACTACGTATTTTATTTTAAAAGTCACATTTGGTTGGGTGCAGTGGCATACCCCTGAAATCCTAGCTGAAGCAGGAAGATCATGACTTTGAAGCCAGTATGGGCAAAATAACAAGACCCATCTCAAAATAGCGAGACCCTGTCTCAAAGATAACTAAAAATAAAAAGTCATTGTTCAGAAGCCAAGCCCTTCCGGCGAGTTGGTGCCATGTGCAGGCCTCCAGGAGGAGAATCAGACACAGCCCTTTCCTGGGAGTTGGTGCCATTCGCAGACTGCGAGGAAGGAGAACAAGAAGCCAACAAAAAGCCAAGCCCTTCCTGCAAGCTGGTGCCATGTGCAGGCCACGGGGAGGAGAACCAGATGTCAGTCCCTCCCAGCGTGCAGGCTGAGCGACAAGAAGAGTCAACATCCCTCCCCCCACAAGTGACCAACTGATCTGGAGAAACACAGGCTGACAGCATAGCTATTGAGATAAAATATAACTTAATGCTTGTAGTGTTCAGTGTTTCACTGACTTTGCAGACCCAAAGCCGGTAGTCTGATTATCTATTTAGAAGATAATAATACGAAATGTAACATCTACTGTGGATCTCCTTCTGAAAGTGGTACTCATTGTTAATTCCCTATTATCTTGTTTTGAAGTTCTGTATTGTTCTCATTGTTTTATTTGGTTGGGTTTTATTCTGTTTTGTCTTGTTTGATTTTCTTGTATCTGATGGCATGGGCAGCTATTTCAAAGATAAGATGTATTACAGTAGCCATTTTGGATTTACTATTATCTTGTTTTGAAGTCCTATTGAACTCATTGTTTTGTTTTTATTGGTTCTACTCTGTTCTGTTTTGATTTTACTATGTTTGAAGGTATGGACAGCTATTTCGAAGGTAACAAGAGGCTTTATGGTAACCATTGTTGATTTCCTATTATCATGTTTTGAAATCTTGTGTCACACTGTTTTGTTTTGATTGGCTTTATTCTGTTTTATTTTGCTTGGTTTTATTCTCTTTAAAATAAAAATTACCAAAAAAAGGTCATTGTTCTAATGCATAGATGACTGATGTACAGATGATCAGCATAATGGCTAGCAGCCTATAATACAACCATATGCCTACCACCATGGGTAACATCAACCTCTTGAGATGGACCCTATTCAATTCTATGATAAGAAGAATAAAGCTCCACAAAACTGCACAACTTGCCCAAGGTCAACAAGTTATGCAATAGACCCCACACCTGATCTTCTGACCCACAGTGCTTGCGTGTGTTGCATAGACCGCACTGCAACAAAAGCACATTGCCGAGTATGTGCATGGTCTCATTTTGTCTCAGGGTCCAGAGATCATTTTAATATCTTCCTGGGCCTTTGAGGTACTCCACAGCCATCAGTGGGCTTATACTGAAGATACAGGGGAACCTGCATCATATAATAGGGCATAATTACTGGGGTGACTTAGTCTTTCATGCAACAATATTTACCGAAAAATCTCCTAGATGTCAGCAGACACTGTGCTGGGCACAGAAAAAACAGCGTCTGCCTCCTGGACCTTAATAAGCCTAGGCTCACCTCCTGGTTTTGCTACCCATTAGAAAGGTTAAGAAAATTCTTGTCACCTTGGCAGTTCACAGAATGGGTAATTTTACAATCTCACTGTGTACACAACCTTTCAATCAATCAACTATAATGTTGTAAAATTCACTGTGGATGCCACAGGATCATTTTACTACATGTACTACTTGTTTATATCTACTAATTAATTTTTGTTTTGGAAATTCACAAGTAAATAATGCATGTGGAAACTGAAGCCTTCTTTAGAGTACAATTTTAACTTTACCTGGTTCGTCCACATTCACATGTTTTAGTCATAAAGGCAGGGCAGGGTGGGCAGGGTCCAGGATGGCAGAGACTGAAAAAGAGAAAAGCTGCAGTGAATAAACCATACCCTTCACCCAAACCAAAACACAGCTGCCCCAACGGGGTCCTATTGTGAATACACCTACTGTGAGACGTTTCCGTATTACTCTCAAGCTCAGCAACTTAGCAAGGCCCTATCTCAAAGTAAAAAAACAAAAAAGGGCTGCAGATGTAGCTCAGTGTGATGGCCCTATGTTCAATCCTCAGTATTACAAAACAAACAAACAAACAAACAAACAAACAAACATAGGATTAACAGTTCCAGCCCAGTTGGGTATGGTGGCACACATATGTGATCCCAGCACTTGGGAAGCTGAGGCAGGAGGAATGCCATAAGGCTAGGCTGGGCTACATAGTGACACAGTCCAAGGCCAGACTGAACCACATAGCAGGACCTTGTCAAAAAAAAAAAAAAAAAAAGTTGCAGCCCCATGTGGGCAACTTCACAAGGCTCTGTTTCTAAATAAATAAATTAATTAAAGAAGGGTGGGGGGCTGGTGATGTCACTCAGTGCAAAGGCCCTGGGTTCAGTCCAAGGTCTTTCAAAAAGAGAATAAAATAAAATAAAATAAAATAAAATAAAATAAAATAAAAGAAAGAAAGAAAGAGAAAGAAAAAAATTCATAATAATGAAATTATTTAGGATACCTTAGGGCATTTAACCAGAAAACTAAAGCCCAAGTCAAAATACTGATTTTATTTGGGTCTGACAAAGATGACATTTTCAAATATGGCACTGGCCCACTTACAGCAGTCTGTGGGGGAGAAAAACAGCTTGGCACTGAGGTGACTGGCTGAATGCCCAACAGAGTCCTGTATGAAATCAGATTCTGAGCAAACAGAACTCAAATCTACTAGACCCATAAGAAGTATGATTCTTCTCAGCTAGTGAGGTAATCATCAGGCAACACAGTACATCGGGAACAGTGAAGACACGAAGGGTGGCATGCTGGTAAGCAACAAAGGGAGAGAAGGAAGGGGTATGGGTCTATTCAGGTCTCTAAGTAGAATGCTCTTTATAGGAACTATATTATAGAAACCAGTAGGAAAAAAACCTTACAAAATAGAATTTGTATATTCAAATAAATAATGCCCTCTTCAAAGCAAACAACCTGGCAAACCACACCGTACTTTAAAAATACATTTTGGGAACTTCTATAATTTTTTTAAAGAGGGGATTTTAAGAGATGGCAATGTATAGTCGCTTGGGAATTAAAAGGCAACCTGAGGCAAGTCTAATTAATCCCTTGGGTAACAGAATTTTATGCAAAAAAAACCCAAAACCAAAACCAAACCAAAACAAAAAATACCATAGGTGCCTATAATGTAGTCTGGCTGAGATGGTGATGATAATGGTTAGGATACTAAGGACTAAAACCAGGGCCTTACCACTAAGCTATATCCCCAACCCTTTTTATTATTTTGAGACAGGGTCTCGCAAGTCACTAAGGTTGCCCAGGCTGGGCTCGAACTTGCAGTCTTCCTGCTTGAGCTTCCTAGAGTATTGAGCTTACAGGTAGGCACCACCATGCCCCCCTTGGGATTCTTAGGTTTATATGTGACTCCTAACCCAGCTCTGATAACTCTTAAGAAAGGTTAAACACGAAACAATACAGGTACAAGAGCCTAAGTCTTTCAAAGTGACCAATTTTTTTGGGTACCAGGGATCAAACTCACGACCTCGCGCTTGCCAGACAGGCGCTTATGCTGCTGAGCTGAATCCCCAGCCCTCGAGGTGACCTTTTTTGACAAAAAGTCTCTGAGATATACATTTAGGCATATCTCTTTAAAGATGAGTGTCACTATTCAACAGTTATTTATATTTCACATGGTATGACTCAACCCCTTCAGGCAAAACTGTATCTATCTATCTTCCTATCTATTTTTGAGGCAGGGTCTCACTATATAGTGTAGGCCAGAAGCCTTGAACTTGTTCATGTAGTCCAGGCTGGCCTCGAACCTACAGCAATCTTCTTGCCTCTCCCTCCTGAGTGCTGGGATTATAGGCATGAGCCACCATACCTGGCACAAGTAATACAATTTAAATAATTTTAAATGATGGATAAACTGTGGGGCAGGTATGGGTGACTCCGAGTAATTTCAAATGTCCCTGGGAATTTCTATAACTTCTGAACTCAATCCCAGGTTTTCTTAACCTTTTAAACAATGGTCTGCAATGCTGGCTACATATTAGAACCTTTTTTGTGAGGAGTGGGTACTGGGGATTGAACCCACAACCTTCACTGAGCTCCATCTCCGGCCCTTGCTTTTTATTTTAAGACAGAGTCTCGCTATGTTGCCCAGGTAGATTTGAACTTGAAATCCTCCTGCCTCGCCCTCCCAGTGTGCAATGATTATAAGCATGTACCACCACATGCGGCTACACCTGCAGTTTTACCCATTCCCACAGACTGTGATTGTTTTATCCACTCCCACCAATAGCTCTGAGATAGAACCTGGATACTGGTGTTTTAAAATGCTCCCTAATTGATTCTAATATGCAGCCAGGATTGAGAACCACTACTCTAGAGAATTTTATGACCTATGAGACAACCCAAAATAGAGGAAAAGGCCAATTGTGGCTTCTGAGTCCTGGTAAGTATGAGACACACAAAGCACTGTCTGAGACCTGGAAAGTACTGTTGAGGAATGGGCTTTAGCAACCTCTAGAGTCTTGACAGAAGTAAAAGCAGTTTTCAAGCCAAGCACAGGTCATAATGTACTCATTCTTTTAGACAAGATGCTTACTACCTGATCTGCATGCCTTTTGATATCATCTGGTAGTCACGAGAAAAATGCCCGCTAGTAAAAGTGATCATTTAAGAAACGAGTCCCTGAGGAAGGTGTCAATCAGAGGGAGGCATCTGACTGCTCAGCAAGCTATCAGCCATGCTCTTTAGCCCAGTCTGGAACAGCTCTGCTCTACTGGCTGTTTCTTGGCACCACTACCACCTAACCTTGACAGCAGACCCCAGGTCAAATATTTACCCCAGCTCCACGCAGCACCAGCCCTGAGATAACGCTCTCATATCTGTGTTGCTCTTGGATTTGGGTAATAAAGCAAGAAATATCATTTTTTGACCACTTGGAAGACTTTGCACCAAGCCTCCTAGATGCATTCATTTAATTTTCATAAAACTCATGTAACAAACAGTATTATTTACATAATTATTATTTTATAGATGTATAAATTCATGCTTAGAGAAGTTATGTAACATATACTAGCTCACACAACTATTTAAGTAACTCGAACCCAAAATTTTAACCTTTGTCTGAGGTCAAAGTCAGAAGAAATTTATTTGTAACTGACCAACTATTTCTCTGACTATATTTCTCTTATTATTTAGAAGCAGAAATGGATACTTTCTAAAGCTGGCTATTTATTAGAGGTAAAGGATTCACATCCTAAAAATACTGCCAGATGGATACTACACAATTACCTTTCCCTCCAACACCGAAGGTTGCCCCATATACTCTCTTGGACCTATCTGTCACTGGGGGATAAAATATCTAAGCTGCATTTCTTTTTAAAAGCCTGCAATGTAATACAGTGAAAAGAGGGCAGGTCTTTGCAAATCCTAGCCCCGCCATATCCTAACACTGATGCTGGGCAAGATGCTTGGCCTTTCTGAACCTCAGGTATAAAGTGAAGATAATAAATACATATCATTTGATTGTGGTAAGGATTCAACAAATTAACTCATGCAGAGTGCTGGTATAGAGCAGTGCTCAGTATATGGTACCATATCCCCCTCCACCCTGTACTGTTACATGCTAACCAATTATGTATATATACCCACCAGCAAAGCATGTCCACTAAGAATCCCCAGAGGTTCAGCTTTCCGACTTACAGGTTACAGGAATGTGGGCAGTCCTGGCCAGGCTGTTTCCTTCTACAGACCTCACCACAACTATGTGGAATTTCATTTCTGCTCCATTCAGGATTCTTCACCTTGCCTAAAATATATGAGATCAATGTCAATGCTATCATTTCAATCATTTTTTTTTTTGAGACAGGGTTTCACTATGCAGTTCAAGCTGGCCTTGAACTCAGTTATCCACCTGCCTCAGCCTCCTGAGTGCTGGAATTACAGGCGTATGCCACCATGCCTGGCTCAACCATATTCCTGACTTTAATGAAACTGTATAGTATATAGCTAGCTAGCATGAAACTTAAGTGTGGTTTTCATTAGTTCAACAAGTGCATTATCTCACACCCTAAAACAAAAAAGTAAATATAATGCTATTGATCAAAAGCTTCTAACTAGGCATAGTGGTGCACACCTATAATCCTAGTACTTGGGAGGGTGAGGCAGGAGGATTTCTGTGAGTTTGAGGCCAGCCTGGACTACATAGTGAGTTCAAGGTCAGCCTGAACTACATGGTGAGATCCTGTCTCAAAAAAGAAAAATCAGCCAGGGATATAGCTCAGTGGCACAGTGCCTGCCTGGCAAGAGTGAGGTACTGATTTTGATTCCTGGTACCAAAAAGAAAGAAAAAAAGAAAAGAAAAAACAAAACAAAACAAAACAGAAAGCTTCTCTGAGCATGCTAAGTTACAAATTCCAGGTTACCTAGGAAAGATAGTCATTTTACTTATGAAAATGCCATTTTGACTAATGAACACATTTAATTGAAGACAAATACCTACTAGATCAAACCCCTGGATTGATAA
The DNA here is from genome assembly GCA_004365215.1 of Cuniculus paca. Classification (NCBI taxonomy): domain Eukaryota; kingdom Metazoa; phylum Chordata; class Mammalia; order Rodentia; family Cuniculidae; genus Cuniculus; species Cuniculus paca. The sequence goes on from RJWT010041987.1 coordinate 9,540, forward strand.
ATATCTGTGGTAAGGATCAGGAAGAAATAAGGGGAGAGTATTGGGTTAAAGGGGAGGTTTTCTGTAAAATAGAATGAATATAAATCCCCTGTATAGTAGGAACTCACCTACTTTAAAACTAAAAAATAGACATAAGAGGACTATAATTTTATAATCAATGCTGTGCAAATTTTACGGAACATCTTCCTTGGATTTAGCAGAAAGGCAGAGAAGAGCAAAATCCAAGACGCAGAACTCCTTCTTGCTGTTTAAGAATTCATCCTCACTTGGGTAATTTACACATGAAATGACAGCTATCCCCAGTCATAGGCCTCTGCTTGCTCTCTATTGTTTCTTACATTTTCTGCCTTGTTCTAAATCCTTATTGTCATCCTACATGTTCAATGGTCTTCTGAACATCTGCTGGGGTTTCAGTCACCTCTAACTGACTTATCTACAGTCAAAGTTTGTATTTTCCTTCTAGAGCCCCTCCTTCTTCAGTGTCTATCAATAACATCAGCACTGTCAGAGTTAAGACACTCAAAAGCTAGAGAAATCACTGACTCACCTTTTTCCTTCCATTTTTCTACTTAATTACCATTTCCCCCCCCCCATTTTTCTTGCAGAGCGTCTCACCTCATCTTCCCTCCTATTACTCTGTTGCCTCATACTGGCCAAACTCCCATCTCCCAGCTATCACAAATGCTGCCCTGCCTCTGTGGTTTTTTTGCTCAAATACAGTGCCCTGGTTTTGCCCTAACATCCTTCAGTGGTCCTGTCTCTTTTCTTTTAATCAGAATAGAAGTTTTACTTTTGTTGTTGCTATTGTTTTGTCTTTTCTCTGTCAGGGGTCTGCATTACACCCTTTTCTTACTCCTTACCATTTTATCCACTAGGATCTCATCTGCTCCTCTCAACTGCAACTATCATCCCTAAATTCTAATCGCTCTTCAAATATTCCTACCTGTCTCTGTCTCTGTCTCTCTCTCTCTCCCCTAGTTCTCTTGGCTTACTCTTTTCCCTGGTATCATTAATTCCTTAAGCATGAAACTCTGGAGTTACATTTGGGTTCCTCCCTTTCCCAACACATAGGAACTGTTAATTCCTAACAAACAGGAATTGTTATTAATGTTTATTTACTTTAGAAACTTTTACTTTTTCCTTTCTATCCCACTCATTGTAGATTTTTATTACTCTTCATCTGGATTATTTTAAGTTTCCAAACTGCTTAGGCTCCAAAATATTCTCATAGCCAACAACTAATCTCCACAAATAACTGATGCCCTCAATGACTTTCCACAGCCTAAAAGGGTCACCTTTTCAGTCATCTCCTACTCTCCCACCATCATAGATCCTGGGATCTATAAACTGATAACTCTTTCTTCTCCCAAAAATTATAAACCTTCTTAGTTTTGAATTTCTGTTAATACAATTCTATAAATAAATAAATAAGTCCTTCCTGCCTACCCACTTTTCTAGCCCAGTTAAATTGTACCTTTCAGTGAGGCGTGGTGGCTCACGCCTGTAATCCCAGCACTCGGGAGGCTGAGACAGGAGGATCGTTGTGAGTTCAAGACCAGCCTGGGGTACAAAGTGAGCTCAAGGCCAGCTGAACGGCATAGTGAGACCCTGTTTCAAAAAGACAAGGGAGTCTGGAGATTTAGCTCAGTGGCCTAAGTGCCTGCCTGGCAAGCATAAGGTCATGAGTTCAATCTCTGGTGCCGCAAAAAAAAAAAAAAAACAAAAAACAAAAAAAAATTGTACCTTTCATAAAAGCTTCCCTTAATCATTTAGCTAGAAGTCATAGCTCATCCCAAAGATCTCCCATAGCACTTCAAAGTTCCAGTAAAGCATCAGGTTAACCAGGTTTTAACTCTTAAACTGTAAGTCTGGAGAATTAAGGGGTCTATTCCCATTTTTTCACAGTACAACAGCAAATTCTCAATAAAAGCACATTAAATTAACAATCTTGAAGAATTATGAAGGGCAAAGTCATCAGGTAAATAAAGCCATAGTTTACATTTCCATATCATTTCTTCTCTCTTACATTATTTTGACCTTTGCTGCATATTCTTAAGCCTTCTTAGAGTTTCTTATCTAATTTGTCAGTGAAACCTCCAGTGAGACTTTTTAATTCTACAGTGGCATTTTCTGCCTAAAACTCCTTTAAAATAAGGTAATTAAACCTTGATATTGCCCCGTTTACCTACTGCCCACCTTTCCCTTGGTCATTTAAGATAAGGCCTCCCTATGTAATTCAGGCTAGCCTTTTGAACTCACTATGTATTTCAGGCTGGCCTGGAACTTGCAATGACCCTCTTGCCTCAGGTTCCCCAGTTCTACAATTACAGGTGTGTGCCACCACGCTCGACTCCAATATTTAATTGACCTCTTGTTTCAAGTTTCATGCTGCCTTTCCAATAGTACACTCAAGAACATTCATTCCAACTAACAATGTTTAATATCTACAAAGGCTCAGATTTTGGAAATAAAACACATATGGTCAGCAGATTCTAAATAAAAGAACTGCCAAAATGAAAAAAGGAAAGACAAAGGCAGGCTTCCATATGACAATGAGTTCACCAAAAGATGGGAATATGAAAATAAAGGGTTGATAATCAAAAACTCTTGGTGAAAATTGCTATTTAAATGATGGGAAAGGAGAAATATGAGCAAATTGGTTAGAAAAATAAGGAGAGCTTACAGAAAGAAA
>RJWT010041988.1:0-12213 GCA_004365215.1 Cuniculus paca
TATTTATTAAGTGTATAGTGTTTAAACTAAAGTATCTGAAAGTCTTCTGGATAGTTGATCTCTTCCAAGTATGTGAGAACCAGCAAATGCAATTAAGCAAGCATCATGGAATGATTTTCCATCTGAAACTAGAAGTCCCTGTTTGCTTTACTTTTTTGGAAAATCTCCATTTATTTGATTTATTAACTGATAATCTGCCTTATAAAAGATCTGCAAGATCTACTCAAGATACCACATATTAACACGTGAAGGCACTTTTCAAGCTAAAAGTATTCCAGCGTCAATTTGACTTGTACAGGAGAAGCACAGGAAAGAGAAAAACAATGTAATAAGCTTCCAAATTTGGATCAGTGAAATGAATTAAAGAACAGTGACTTAAAGAAGGGTATAACACAGTGAGATGAAATCCAAGATTTATTTAAACATATGTAAATGTGGTTGTGTCTCTGTAAAAATACAGTACTAACGTCATCTGAGTGTGTCCATAAGAAAAAAGGAAAATAAATATTTCCTCACATCAATAATACCCTTATGTTTTCCACTTTTCCCTTAGGTTGAAAAGTGTCTGGGATTTCAGGTAGAATGAGCCACTTGCTTGAATAAATAGTTCAGAAGACACTGAGAAACCATGAATCCATAATTTCTTCAGATATTTTTATAAGCCAGGCTTTATCAGACATAGGTTCTTAGAACCGATGCCCAAAATTAAGGAAGAAAAGGTTTATTTAGCTCGCAGTTTGTGGAGGTTTCAGTCCATAATCAGCAGGCTCCGAAGCAGTGTGGCACAGCACAGTTCAAGGCAGCAGAAGACAGCAAAGCAACAAGAGCCAGAGAGGAGGGAACAGCAAGCCTCTTTCCCTCCCTTATATTGTAAGCAGGCTAACCACCCCCCCAGGGCAGGTGTAGCACTCCCACCCACCTCTGTGACCCCTTCTTGCACAGGCTGAGGATGTTTACAAAGTAAGGAACCTAGCTCCCTGCTGAGTTGCTTAGTAAAACTTCTGAACTTCTCAAGTTGACACAGTGGATCAACCATTACATTTGTGTGTGTGTGTATTCCTGACAATAGCAATATAATATATATATATATATATATATAAAACCATAAATCAAATTCACTTAACCAGGCTTTCTTGGTCCCATAGATCTTGTATCTTTGACTACAAAAAGGTTACTAGGATGCAGTGTTACCACTTTCCTTTGAAAACCTGAAAGATTGTCTATACTTCAAAACACAAGTGTGATAGAATTGCCTGGAGTTAATGAGTGTTTTTTGTATTTCACCCTGACTTTATAGGGAGCGCTGTTTTTTCTCCCACAGATGCAAGTGTTTTGAGACCAGTAATCTGGATGTATTGGATCTGTGGAGACCAGACTTTGGTTGGAACTGTAGCTGCTTCTGAGGGACTGTGTTATTTGTGGTTTTGCTGCATTGCATTGTGGCTGCATAATGTCTTTGCCCCACGTTTGTCACCTCTTCTCCAATTACTCATTGTATTGCTGTCTTTTTTCTCTTACCATGTTCCTACAATTCAATATGCTATAACTAAAGCACCCAAGGTGCACACATGCTTCAGTGTATGCCGAGGAGCCCTTATCACCTGATCCCAGTTGCCTCAGTGACTAATGACTGGGAAGCCTCAACCTGGATCTTCTGTGTCCTCTGAGCAAAGGTGCAATGCCTAATGCTTGGGGCTGACATTCACAGACCTCTTTGATGATCTGCCTTAATGGTCAGTCAATTCTAAGCTGAGCTTACATGGATGCAACTATTGTAGATGCCGGTTCCAGATGCTAACACTAGCATTCTAAGTAGATCCTGTCCCTCTTGGATGAGCTGGTTCAGTACTTCTCACAAAATGTGAATTGATTTAAGGGTTTTCTGAATAACTAATGTCCATAACTCTCATGCTACTCCAGATTTAGGTTGGGTGCTTGTTGCTGATGCAAATTCTGAGGGTTTCTTCTCAGAGATTCTAACAGGCTTGGCTCTGGAATCCATACTTTTAACACCTCTAGCTGATGTACCCATTACACACTGAAAAACACTGACTGATGTTGACAAGTATAGCACTGAGCTGGATCTGTAGATGCTATCTTTTAAAAGTGCACTTTACAAGTGAGTAAATAAGCTATTGCATTCCAGTTTTTATCAACAGATACCAGTAATTGAATGAAGTATGGCTCCAACTTTGCTAGCTGACATGATGTCTAGTTCAACTTCGCTGTGCTGTTACCCTAAGGAAGATCACCAGCACCTTCATGTGATGGTTTGACCTTGACAAAACACAGAGCTGTGTAGAGTAGAAAACACACCCCAGGGCTAGGTGATAGTACGAAGTCAAGGGATACCTGGCCAGAGAAAGAAATGGATTTGTTTTTCTAGCTAAACAAAATGCGGAACTCCACCCCATTTTATTTGTACCTAAAACATGATCATCGAAGCTTCGTCAAATCTGTCAAATATTAGGCAAAGATATACTTGACCTAGAATGAAGTATCAGGAATTTTTAAACATTTAACTCCTAGTGTGTATTAGTATGAAACTAACTTGAGCAGAACCCATTAATGTCACAGTGATCGGTTACCAATGGAAATAAATAATTCATGATGAAGGGAATTAGTCTAATTAGCAGGCAGTTTGAGTCCTTTGATAAAACCCAGCTCTAATTCCGTGAAGGGCAGGAAGTGCTGTCATCAGTCAGCCCTGAAAAGATTAGCATCTATTATGAATGAGGTTCGTCACCCTAGCGAAGTCATGTGTGTCCTGGAGACAAACTTAATATGTTCCAGAATGGGACACAGTTTGTCTCACCAACACATCACGATTCCTACCAGGCTATTGTATGTAATAATAAGCAAAGATCAGTGCTCTGTCCTATCATTCGCTCCCCTGTCCATCATTCTGACAACTGCGCAAATACATTTTCCATGCAAAGCAGGAATGTGCCCGGAATACTTGTAAAATTGCACAAGATGTCAAAGAAAATATGTGTTACTTTCTCACTCGCCAAAACAAACACACAGAACCAAATGTCAGCCCTGAAACTGACGGTTTCAAAGATGGTGGGCAATAGACTATGTCAGGCTTGCTGTATACACATTTCATTTTAAAAACTGTTGTCAGCTCTCCCAGGAAATTTGCTTCCCTACTTATCTCTCTCCAGATATTGAAGTTACAAGATCAATCATAGGCTTCCAGCTTCTGCAACTGCAGATAAGTGGAGATGAGTGTCCTAGGCAAAGTAACTTGTGGAATTTCAAACTAAAACCTAAGGGCAGCAAGAAAAAGTTGTTTTGTTTTTCATTACAACACATAAATGGCTTAGATCATTGGGATGGCTCAACTCTAGGAAGATTTATAGTTTCTGAATCATATCTGGCCTGGTGCGTCTAAAAGATGTTGACTGTTCCGCACTGTGCAAGCCCCACATTATCGTGCAGCCCACAAGCTGACACGGCATCAGCTGTGTTTCCATTTTTACTTATGAGCCTTTTGAAATTACATGTTTCTATTTTGCAATTTGGTGTAATAATGAAGGAATTCCAAATTTGTAAGTTATTGTATTGCTTGTTTTTATTGTGTAAAATTAATTGCTTCATTTATTTATGTCATTAAGGAGGGGGTACCATTTTGCACATTGTATCATTTGCTATAATAATTAACATGCCAGTAACATCCCAGAAGCCTTGGAAACAGGATGGACCGTGCCCGAATGTCTGAATGGCATCTAACATGGCAACACGGGCAGGCTAGAAGGGCTGTTTCCCAAAAGCATAGTGAGGAATGTAATGTCACATGGGTATTAAGTATGCTGAGGAGCATATATTGACTCATGGAAGTGAGGATGTCTGGTCAATACAAGAAAACTTTTTGATCTGTTGGTTAGTTTGTGGTATTGGGGATTGAACCCAGGGCTTTCCCACTGTACCACTGAGCTACATCTTTCTTTTTTTTTTTAATTTTTAAAAAAATTTTATTGTGAGACATCTCACTAAGTCACAAACGTTCCCAGACTGGGCTCAAACTTGGGGTCTTTCTGCCTCAGCCCCCCACCATAACAATGCTGGGATTAAAAATATGCACCACCACACCCAATGTATTTACAGAAACAGATAACATATTTAACAAAAATTGTAATGCAGCCATTAAAACACAGTTGAAATAAGCTTTTTATTGTAACCTTCATGAACTTAGTGTTGACAACTTGCTAGGATTTGAAAATATACCTCGATAAGCATTTAGTACAGAATCTTTGCAACTAGAAAATATACATGGGGGTTAAGTATTGGATACATCCTTTCTTTCAGCATATCTATAAACTAGAAAGCTAAATCAGAATCTCATAGCTTTGTAGTTTATGTATTAAGCATCAGGTGGAATTTTTAGGAAAGTATGGGGAAACTGTACAGGTCTTAAATAAAACTTTATAATCTTCTGAATCTGGTACAATCCTCCAGCTAGGATGAGTTCTGTATGCATATACCCCTTAGAGGCAGGAACGCTGTCTCGTTCATCTTTGTATCTTCTCTTTTTTCCTCTGGTCTCAAGAAGAGAGCAATGTAGTTGATGCTGAGTGAACAATCAATAAATAGCCCTAACTGAAAGGCTGAGTAACCAAAACAAGTGCTTCTTTATAGTCCCAGTCTAAGAGGATGGTAGACAAATCACACATCTCAGAACACTCCGGTTGCCCAAGCCCTCGTGATACTGTGACAGGTTACCTGGTGGCTCCAGGTGCTGGTGGTCTGCAGCCTGTTTGTGAGCCCTGATCACAGAGTCTTGCTCTGACAGTGTCTGTGAGCAGAGTTCAACTCTCACACTCAAGAATCCCCTGGGGTCCACTTGGGAGCTGACTCCATGGAAACGAAAAACCTTCAACTGAGACACTGACCACTCTCAAAAGTTCTTGCATGTAGATCCACAAAACATGGGAGGTATTTGAAGGGTATTATGTAACAAAAAAATTTTTCTTCTCAGAACAGAACATCAATCTAAGTCTCACATCTCCCGAGAATCCAGCTTTTTTTAGCTAGGTGATATTTAAGATATTTAAGCTAGGTGATAATTTAATATTATACTTCGATACTGTACAAATGGGAAAGACCATGGAGAACTTGGCTACTTGGAATAATTGAAAGTGAATCAGTAACACAAACTCTGAGTTGGTAACACAGTTAACACAAACTTGCATTTAGAACTCAATAATGCAGATATTGAATTAGCATGTCATTTTCTTGCAAATAATTCTAAAGCAGTGCTTTTGAAACTGAAAGAGATTGGTAAAAACTGTAGGCTTTTTTTGCAGAAAGAAACACAAATGCCCACACAAATGAGATTTGGGTGTAATTTCTTTAAGATAGGATGTTCTTTGTATTTATTGGTATATTTGTATTTTGTTTAGGCAAATATTTCTTTATAGGAAAAAGTATATTTTGGTTCAAATACCAAAGAAATTAATACCAATTATGGATAATAGGAGCTCCAATTAATCAGTTCATAATTTTTTCAGTTTATAATTTTTATAATCCCTCTTCTCTATTTCTATAATCTATTTTGCTCCCTGCTAAGAGTTCTCAACTCACTGTATTTCACAAAAGATGACTCCAAAGTACGGAATGCATGTAATAGGTTTTTATAAGTGATTCAAGATGGAATGAGAGATTTTTTTCATAACTAATAATTTCATTGCCATATATGATTACAGATTCCCACAATCACCTGCTCAGGATCAATTCCTCCCTTCTTTCTTGTTAACATAATCTCTATTCTGTGAAAAAGGCTATTTTGTGAAAAGGGAGTGAAAAAGGCACTCTATCCTGCAGCCTCCCTTGCAGCTAAAGGCAGCTATCAAGTCAGGGACAGTACAAGTTCCCAGGAAGAAGCTCTAGAAAAGATCTTTACAAGTGCTTGGTGGCTTGCTCATTCCACCCTTTTCTCATAATGTAAAAACAATGCCTGGAGTTCTAGAACCCATCTTAAGGCAACCACAAGGACAAAAGCTATGAAAAATAAGATGACCAAGTGGTAATACAGATGCACAGGCAATCATGATACCAACCTCAAACCAATTTATCTCTAGGTGCCCTCAGATCTATTTCTGAGAAAAATAAAGCCCCTGTTTTGTTTAAGTGACTGTTCGGCTGGGTTTCCTTCTATTCACAGCCTGAACTACATCTTAACTGATATATGTAGTTCCCTCAACCAACCAATGGAACTAGGAATTCCATTGACTGCTAGTGCCAGGCTTCTCAAACCTTAAACGTGTATATAAACCACCTGCAAATTTAGTTTGAAAATCTTGTGTTTCTAAGATCCCAAGTGCAGTCCATTCTGCTCGCCCAGGCTGAGTAGTAAGTTCTTGAGGATGTGAAAATGGATTACAAATTTCATCCTTATATGTTTTGTTTTGTTTTTCCTAGAGAGCCCATATATTTCATCAGATTCTCAAAGGAGCCAGCCAAACAAAAAGACTTACAGCAAATGTTGCGTGGGATTTATTGACAGCAAAAGAAAGGGGTCAAGATGTCCATGAGTCAGTTCCTCATCCTGAGGGGTCTTTAAGGAAGAAGCACAGGCATATAGTGAGCGGCAGCTATTCTCTATCTGCCCCCACACCCAGTTCAGCTCCTTTCCTCACCCTTCCTTGCCTTTTTTGGGCTCTTGGCGGAGGAGGACATGGTGAATTCCATCACCTGCACACTCTAATTTGCTAACTGGTTGGGTTTGACCGGTGGAGGCACCAGCAGGAATCAAAAGCATAGAGAGCAGGTAAGGTGCCTCTCCTCAGCTTGCTTCCTGTTTTGGGCCGTGTCTCGGGCACTAACAATGTCCCTCCGTGACTGCAGCTGTGCACACAGCACTCTGCGGATGCCGTCCTTCCTCCCTCTCCAGCACGTGGGACAGCTCCCGCTATTGCTGCTCCCCGGGTGCCCTGGACGCCCCTTGCCTGCTCACATCTCTGAGGCAGTCCCTTTAGTAGCTAACTCCCTTTGCATGAATTATCCTGAGAGCATTCCACTTCCTTCTGGGTCATCAGGCCAGTGCCCACCTAATGGAACCCACTTTCCATTTCTTGTCAAGGAAGAGGTATGCTACTTACTATCACACTGGTTTGTCCCCAGTGTCACCTGTCTTTAGTTTTCCAGCATCCTCTGTGGGATAAGGTGGGAACTGAGCAAAATCCTCCTCCTGCCACTCCTCAGGGATTCAGTCAGCCCTCTATCTCCCTCTGCCACAATCCTATCACCTGTGAAATGAAAAGGACAGTAACGGCATAGCCAAGCTGCCTACCAGAGCACCAGGGCTCCTTTCCAGTCTCATTTTCAGCTTCTCCTCTGTTCATGTCCTGCATGGCTTCATAATGACCTGCTTGATGCTCCCTAACACTATTTCAAGTCTCTGAACATTTTACCTGCCGTCCCTTCTCCCTGGAAGGGGACTGTCACTCCTCAGTCATCCAGGAAATTCCCTCTTGTGCTTTAAAGTGCTGATCAAGTGTCCTTCCCGGGCACAGGCAGCCCAGGCATCCTCTCCATCCATCCTCTACGCACTCGGAGCAGGCTGCATAGGGCCTCTTCCACCACGCTCTACGTATCGTAATTGCTTCTTTATATGTCTGTCTTCTCCGTTTGACCGAGCACACTGAGGACATGAGTGACAGCTTATTCCACTCCATCTGCCCAGTGTCTAACACATGTCAGCACCCTTTAACTGCGGGAGAAGGGAGAGGAATAAAGAGAGATAGAGAACCCTTGGGACAGGTCACCTTCATCTTGTGGCCCATCTTCTCCATTGGGAGCGGCAGTACCGGCACCACCCTCACCTTCCCTGAGCCTTAGGCTTCCTTTACATTCCACATGTGCCCTGGAAAGGTTGGAAGGGCTGAGATTCAATCCCTAAATTGTCACACAAGCAGGACTGACTCTCAGACAGGTGAGACGCAGCTCAGTGATGAGGAAGACCCCGCCAGGTATGATTAAACGCTCGAGCACAACCCAGTTATAGCTTTCCTCCAGAAATGCATCAAATGACCTCGAGTGGAGGGTTTTTTTATTTCCACAATAATTGTTTTTTACCTTGGCATAATATTTATTCTTCGTGAGTCCTCTGAGTAAAATATAAGCTGATGAGAAGAGGGAAAAGCTGTGGGTGTCTTGCGAAAATTCATTTAGTATTCATAATCGTGCCCTAAAAGATAGCCAGAGAGGATGAAATCACTTCGATAATTGCCATCTTCTCTTCCTCCCTGACAATAACCCGGCGTCTTTATCCTTCCTTTGCAGACTCCCATGTTAACCCGTATGTGCCATGTCTTTATGAGCCAGACGTAACAATTCTAATATTCATCTGCCTTCTCTGGACCTCTCTTGTCTCTCCCCTGCAAGATCTCCACCACAATAAGGTGATGTCTTGCCGCAGCAAAGGACACACCAAGCGACATTAGCAGCTAAATCTGCATTACTGACAGCAAAAGCTTTTGTTCATCTTTATGAAGTGCCTGTAAGGGCCCCTAGTGATTCGGACCCCACTAATTATTAATCATGTTGTTTTGTAGTATTCTTCCTGTTGTGCACAGCAATGCAAGTGACATCTGTCTCAAAGCTCACTGTCAATACCGTCTTTAGAATCTCTGCATTAATCCTGCCACCTTTGCTGGTGGGCAAGTGTCAGATTCCCCAAAATGCCACTCCCTAGCAAGTCTGTCACTGCTAACTCTTTGATGGAGCACAAAGTATACTTGAAGCGGGGTGTGGTGGTGTATACTTGTAATCACAGCACTCTGGAGGCTGAGGCAGGAGGATCCTCTTGAGTTCAAGGCCAGTCTGGGCTACATAGTGAGTGCAGGCAGTCTGAACTGTGTAGCAAGACCCTGTCTCAAAAAAAAAAAAAAAAGAATTATACTTGAACTTTTGAGTTTTGCAACTCAAGAATGGTGCCTACAGACCTTGAAACAGAATGATTGCTTACCTGTGATCTTGGAGGAACACTTATTTTCATTTTTCCCTCTGAAAGCAGTTAAAACAGGAAAGAGTTAGCAGTCCTGTTTCAAGGGCATCTTGTCCCAAGGGACAGCACATTTTAAAATAATCTTACTTTGATGTTAACATAACATTACGAGAACAGAATTTTCCACCATTCAAAATACAGAATGGAATGAATTCCACAAACGACTTTATTTGGACTCAGGATGAAAAAGAGTACTATTGCCCAGGTTTAGGGACTAATTAGGAGCTACTAAAAAGACAAACGAGAAGAGGCTGTACTTTCCCTTTGGTTGTTTCTCATGTAGTCTGCTTATTTGGCATCGGACTGGGTGTGGCCATGGCCATTGGCTGCCCCCCCCATCACTTTTACCTTTCTTTCCCAAAGACAAAGAGCTTCTAGGTTTTGGTGGGCTCATAGCCACCTAGGAAAAAGAAAAATGACTACATTTCCTATCCCCTGTCACCGGGAAATATGGTGATGGGTGTAAGTTCTGTCTCGTGAAAAGTGAGTGGAATTGATGAATGCAATTTACAGATTGGCTTTTAAAGGAAGGAGTGTGGCCTCCCCCTCACTTCCCATTAATGGGGTGTGGCAGTTGGCCATTCTAGGACATTCCAGGGGACGAACACACTATAAAAGGTGAAGCAGTAGGCTGGAAGGTGTATGGGCCCCTGAATTCTAATATCCTTCAGTTGCCAAAGTGCTTGGGATCCCTCTGCTAGGGACCAAGGTTACTACTTCCCAGCTTGCAACAGTAACCCTCTTTCCTTGCTACCCTCCTGCTAACTTCCTGGTTCCTATTGGAGAAATAAGACTTTATACTATAATTTTTCGATTTTTTCCTGGTAATTTTCTTTGTGGGAAACGTGTGTTAGGGTGAAGTTACTTACCCCCATTTTACAGGCAAGGAAATTAAGACAAACCAACTTCCTCTCAGAACTGGTATTGCTATTCATTGGAGGGGACAGAAAGTAATCCACGGACTGAGGATCTCAAAGAGTGCGGGGCGCTGGGAGTTCGATGGCTTCTCAGTGACATACGTCCTGGCGGTCCTTCATTTCACAGGAGATTTGTGATGGGTGACTGGCTGTTTCCTCGTGGATCCCTGCTGAGAGTCCTCCAGCGCCTGCCTCCCTCTGGCAGGGGATCACAGCCATTACCCCGCCTCCCTGCACTGGCACTGCTCAAAGTCACTGCTGCTGGGCGGGGTGGTGGCACCATGCCAGCGGCCACCATGCCTGAGAAGCAGCTGACAGCAGCAGGCCTCTTCTGCCGCTGTGGTGAACATCCCCTGTCCCTTGCAGAGGGCAGGCGGAGTCCTTTCCCCTGCTTCCCATGCCAGATACCCCGGGATGCCCTCCCTGGCACCCTTGAGCCCATAGCCTACGATCTGCTGCTTTCAACCGCTCAGTGGGAGCCGAACACCTTGCTGGGCTGGGAAGGGCTATGATCGGGCATCCACACAGGTGGGTTTAACCAGGGAGAAACAGTGACTGCGTGTGAGCTTCTGAAAACACCCAAACCCAAGAGAAGAACAGTAATAGTATTTTTTTAAAAATCCTGGCATGCGGTAAATAAACAGAGGAAACAGTCTTAGCTTAGGGAAAGTAGAAAAGGAATAGATGTGAATCCCCTGTTTAAATGCAGATTTTGATTAGCAGGTCTAGATGGGTGAGTGGACTGGCTCTGCAGGTGGACCCAAGATTCAGGGCCATGGGTCTCACTCCGAGCAGCAAGCACCCTGGCGCAGTTATCACTTAACACTCAGACAAGGTCCTATCTGCTGGTTCTCTCTGCTTCTGACCAATCTCTAAGCTCAAATTAGTTCTCGCCTGTGTACCTCTTCCAGAAGTTAAAAAGACAAATGATTACAAGAGTGGGTGAAGAGAATCTTCTTAGTAGATTAAAATTTTCAATGGGCCAGAGCTCCTTCTAGGTGTTTGAGAAACCCCACACGGCTGAGTGTCTTGCCCGGAAGCGTAGCGACATCTCCATGGAGTTCCCTGTTCTAGGATCCAAAGGGGACTCTTCAGGTTAACAACTGTGGGAGGTTTCCGGGAAATGGGCCCTGTGATGAAGACCAGCCTGTAGGATGGTTCATCAGGTGTGCGCTTGGGACCCATTCCTTGAGGAGCAGTTGAGGGGAAGCAAGATTGGGCAGGAGACACTGAACTGTGAGGTAGATGCCAGAATATCCTTAAGGGGAAGTTTGTTATGAGGCTATCAAATTGTTACCTTCACTCCTAAGAACACAAGGGACTGTTCTGTGTCTCTTCTTCTGATCGGTGTTGTTATGTGTACACGTGATGCCTGGAACCACAGCAGCCATCTTGCAACTACAAAGATACATGCTTAAACTGGGCATGGTGGCTCACACTTGTAATCCCAGCACTCAGGAGACTGAGACAGGAGGATCATTGCGAGTTCAAGACCAGTCTGGGTTACAAAGTGAAGCCGAGACCAACCTGAACTGCATAGTGAAACCCTGCCTCAAAAAGATGAAAAAAAAAATACAAAAAACAAAGATAAAAGCCTAAGACAAAAGTTAGATGGTAGAACATAAAGATGGAAAGAACGCAACTCTTTAATGGAATCACTAGGCCCCTGCACTGTTCTATCATTATATAAGATAATAAATGTGCTTTTCTTTTAACCACTTCATTTTAAAAATTAAATGATATACCTTAGCCAGCTCAGTGCTCAATGAATACCTACTGAATAGTTGGGCATAGTGGCACATGCCTGTAATCCCAGCACTTGGGAGGCTGAGGCAGGAGGATCTCTGTGAGACAATGGGCTACAAAGTGAATTCAAGGCCAGTCTGAACTGCATAGTGAAACCCTGTCTCAAAAAGACAAGTGAACAAAAAAAAGTTACTGAATGAATAATCACATGAATTAATGCGATAGAATTCAACCACCTCATATGAGACAGAGTGACAGACTTTAGCATTTTAGGGTCTCACCATTTTCTGTAAGGATTTGGAGCTAAGGGAAGAGAAAAAGACTGAAAACTTGAACTTGGGAAGGAGTCTGGTTGTTCATCATGGGGATGGATTTAGAAAGTCTCTAAAAAGGCACACGGAAAATGCACATCCCAGCTGTGGTCCAGCTGCTGTGGCGGGGGTGGCAGTGCTGATGGAAGATGTGACTCCACCTCAGAAGAGCAAAGCAACAATGAAGCCTCCGCCGGTCGCAGAGCACGCTGAGAGGGAATCGTGTCTT
>RJWT010041989.1:0-12214 GCA_004365215.1 Cuniculus paca
AAATATCTGTAATTTTTGAACCCAAAAATTACTCTTTTCAGAACCTATTCTAAGGAAATAAATATGTTGGAAATAACATAGGTAAAAAATACTAATTAAAGTACTATTAAAAAATGAAAGTAGGAAAAATATAAATATCCTACAATAGCCAAATGGTTAATATATACGAAAAACACAGAATGAAATACCTAGACATTAAACATGTTCATAAAATTGCACAAAGACAGGGAAAACAATGGCAGTAGACTAATAACATATAAAGCCAAAGACATTTTATAAAAATATGACAATGAAGCTAGGTTTAAAGTAAAATCCCTAGCTAAATGCTGAGAGCTATTTTTGTGTTTGCTAAACCTACAAGTAATTATTCAGTCTACCTTTTCTGTTTTGTAAACGTTATTTCATGTCTACACATTACATAGTTATGGAAAATAAAGGTTAATAAAGAGAATTAGTACACACATTAGAGTTAACAAAGATAGGTACTCTCAGAAGGGAGCTCGAATAGCAAAAGCAAACCTGGGTAGCAAAAGCAAAGCAGGAGGCATCAGAACCCTAGAAAATGAAACTGTACTGCAAAGATACTGTGATAAAGAAAACAGCATGACACTGGCACAAAATAGACTTGTGATCCAATGGAAGAGAATGGAAAGAGCAGAAACAACCCCAGGCACATTCAGGTATTTGATCTTTGACAAACGGGCCAAAAACATACACTGGAGGAAAGATAACTAATAAGTGGTGCTGAAATAGCTAAATAGCTACATGCAGAAAATTGAATTGATACCCATACATCTCATGTGTATTCAAAATGGATCCAAGATTTAGCTGCTAAAACAAAAATAGTTAACTGGCTGGAAGACATAGGCAAGGACTTTCTGAAAAGAATCTCAATGATAACAGAAATACCAAGAATCAGATGGCCTATAGGATCATATAAAATTAAAAAGCTTCTGAAATTCAATCTTACCCAGAAAGAATGGCCATCCTCAAGAAACCAAATAATAAATTCTGGTGAGTTTGCAAGAAAAAAAGCACCCTTCTGAATTGCTGGTGGGAATGTGAACTAGTACAACCACTATGGAAATCAGTATGAAGATTCCTCAGAAAATGAGAACTAGGAATTCCATTAGACCCAGCTCTTCCCCTTCTAGGTATCCTAATAAAAGATTTCAAGACGTCATTACTACAGTGACATATGCATTCCCATACTTAGAGCAGCACCATTCATTATAGCAAAATCTTGGAATCGACAGATGAACAGATAAAAAATTGTGGTATTCACACACCATCAGTGACATCAATTCCTGGTACAAAAAAATAAGAAAAAGACTCACAATACAGTATGAATCTGCTGTAAATAAAGATAAATTTCAGTCATTTGTAGCTAAATGGATGCACCTTGAGACCATACCGTTAAGTAAAACAAATCAGACAGACAAACAAGTTTCTCATGGTTTCTCTTCTATAAGAAACCCAAAATATAAATAAAGAACAAAATAAAAGATACAGGATAAGAAGTAGTGAGATCTTTCTCAAATGGGAAGGAGAACAAAATATGGAGGGAAGTGAGAGGGAGAGGAGGGAAAGGGGAGTTAAAAAAGACTTGAAGAAATGGAGATAGAGCTTCTGAAAATGGGAAGAGAGCCAAGAGATGAGCGGAATGAAGAAAGAATCAAGAAGGGTTATATACATGGACTAACTCTCCATGATAAATGTAATCATTACAAATTGCAAACATATACTAATAACAGTAAAAATTTAAGAAAAGATAACCAGTGCCACACTTTTCCATCTAGTTTGAACTCACCTGAATAAAACAATAAAATGTTTTTAATTATAGATGTCATCAAGTGAAAAATACAGGTTTGCCAATGTATTTGAGAAAAATAATAAACTGAAACACATCCTTTTCCTAGTCTGGGGAAAAAACTACCCTTGTCTAAATGAGATCACAATACAATGATCGTAATACAATCCCTCTGCTACTGTTATTCTAGCCAGCAACTAAGTACGACTGACATAGTGCACACCCTTCCTTATAAAAAGATGTTTCCTTACATAAGTCTGGGTAAACAGTCTACTGTTTTAGTATAAACTTAAGAATAACAATGTCAATATTAATACTGAATGTTAACACCCTATCTTTGTTTTTTCTATGTTGTGGATCAAACTCAGAGCCTCACGCAAGGCACGCAGATGCCCTACCACTGAGTTGTACCCCATTCCACACCTCTACCTTTTTAATTAGCAGATGACCAATTTGTGTCCATTTTCCAGATTACACAGTGCAATCTATTAGAATTTAACAATGAAATTCAAGATCTAAGATTAGAATTATTTTATAAAAGTGTTTTAAATATATTTTAATCATAATTTTGATTCATACATGGCAAAGTCCTTTTGAAACTGTTGAGAGTCTTTGGGTTATAATTCTGGGGAAGAGGTTAACAAACTTTTTTCCAGGAAAGCCCTAGATAGTGAATTTCTAGGGCTTTTGGGGCCATTAAAAAACATGAAAACATTCTTAGCTTGTACTAGAGTTATTTTTTTAAAACTTACTTGAAGGTCATATCCCTTGTCAAACACCATTATCTCAAACACTTTTATTGTGTTGTATCCCACCTTCAAAATTGCATCTGACATTTAAAGTCCTTCTCAAACAGGTTCTTTATGAAAACTTGCAAGGTGTCCTTAACCAACTGAAATTTTCTTCCTTTAGCATTTAATACTTTCTCTTATTTTACACATGGATGGATGGCTAGTGATCTCTGCCTAGTTGTTGGTGTGCCAAGCCTTCTTATTATTTTATGGGAAGAACTCTCTTAGGTATTTCTTAGTGATAATGATGTCTCACACATAGTACAAGGTTAATATCAATGGTTGACTAGAAAGTTATTCAAATATCCCATTCTTTGATGTACACTCCAGTGTTTTACCAGCAATAGTTAAAGGTCTAAAATAACCAGACACTTCAGGAGAATTCATAAGTTTTCGAATCACAGGTGGAATTTTATAATACAAAAATTTGAAAACATATTTTTCTCAGAACTAAGAAGGGTGACCACTGCATTAGTACTTAGTCCTTTCACTGTCCTTCAAAAGTAAGAAAAGCATCCAGTCTTCCACGTGTCAGAGATTCTGGGTCCTGATTGTTTTAACATTCTTCCATGTCCAATGGGACCATCTTGCACATGCAGGAACCCCAAGGGATGATGAAATAATTCATTTTCAGAGACGAACACAAAATGAAGTCTGAAATTAGGCGGTTTTTACATTTTTAGCTCAATCCAAATTTCGATTACAAGGATACCGTAGGAAATCTTTAGAAACCCTGCAACTAGTCAGCCTGAATTCAAATCTTCAGAAGTCCTGTCATTATGTACTTGACAGCTTACCTAACTTCTTCAAACCATATTTTTTTTTCATCTGCAGAAAAGAAATGATAACAGAACCTACCTCAAGAGGAGATTGGGCTGTTGTAGGAAGCAATGAGTTAATATATGTATTTAGAACCACACCTGGGACTTACTAAGCTATGCATATACAAATGCATATATAGCTAAAACAAATAGCATTGCTAGTATTAACTTCTAAAAAGTCACACATACCCTTGCATTCACACATGCATTTCATTTTATTTGATTCTTGAGATAGAATTACCACAAGGAGGAATTTACAGAAAATAAGAAACAGAAGGTAAGAATTATCAAGTAATTTTTAAAATGCAACAGAAGGAAAACAGCAAGCTGAACATACAGGTATGATGACCGGCATACAGGCATGATTACATGACAAAGGAAGAAATGGAAAGCATCCAGTCCCCCGGTATCATCGCAGTCGTGCTTCCCAACTTTGGCAGCGGGCAAGAGCCACAATCAGCTTCCATGCATGAGGACAACAGCGAGTCAGCTCAGCGGCCATACTTACCACTTTGCTCCACCCCAGGGAGACCTGCTTGTGTGTCCTCCACCTTAGCAGCGCTTCCTTCCCAAAGCCGGCGCTTATCCTTTCCCTTTTCCTCTTCACAAGCCTGTTTCCTGGACTTCTTGGATGAGTGCTCTGCAATCCCCTGGGCTCCTCTCTTCATTTCTTCTTCGAGAATGTTCCCACAGCTTTCCTCTGTCGGCAGAGGTTTGGTCTCCACGTCCGCTTTTCTTATTTCTTTGTCTTCCAGTTCAGCTTCAAAGGATTCTTCAGTTGGGAGGTGGGATTTTCTTGGTTCATCATTTTCACTCAGCTCCGGAGAAGATGAACTTCTGGCATCTTCGTCTGTACTGTGCTCCGCGTGGGCCGCCCTGCCCCGCTCTGCGGAGTCATCCTCACTGTCGCTAGAATATAGGTGACTTCTAGATGAGGCTGATGAAGCACTTCGAGTATCTAAAAAAAATAAAATTGGTGACATCAGTGTTTTTCTAAAGTAATTGGTTTAATAGTGAAAAATATGCTAGTATAGTTGAACTAGTTCTGATCCTCTTTGCCAATATATTCCACATAATTGTCATAACAAAGAAAAATATAATCTATGAACTACAGAAGTTTTTAACAATAGGTCACATTTAAGCTTTTTGAAAGTCAATTTAATGGAAGACCTTTGTAAATATCTGGTATGATACAGAAAAATTTAGTAAGCTAGCCTTTGTTTTCGTATTACAACAAAAGTATGTATTTATGTGTCCTCTTATACAGCATGAAACTTTAACCTTTATCTGCTGTGATATCCACCATATAATATATCCTGGGATTCAGGTAGGGTAAGATCTACAAATTTACACAGTACAAACATTTGACAAATATTTTAAGTGATGCAAATGTATATGTATAGAAGGAGATACTGTTTGATCTTAAGTTCCCCAGAAGCAAGGAATGAGATTAAGCTTCATGTGCAAGTGATATATTGAGTATACGCTTGCTTCAGGAAAAACACTTCAGGGAGTAGGACAAGCCGGGCAGGGCAGGGAAATATTCAAGGATCTATCTCAAGCAAGGACTCAACCTCAGTCTCAATCTACAGGGATCTCTGATGTGTAGGTTATATTAGAAGGCTATAAGTAAATTAAGATAGAGCTCAGTTTTCATATTTTGTATCAGTAAGATACTGACCCTGGGGCTGCCCAAAGGGGTTGTAAATATTCCTGCACTTCCTTGCTCTTTGTCTGGGAGAGTGAACTCCAGTAGCCCGGGGCAGTCCTCGGAAAGGTATAGAAACTAGGAACTGGGCACACAAAGTCAGCTAAGAAATTGGAGTCCTACATTGAGGACAGTGCTACATTGAGGTAGTACTAAAGATATGCAGTCTAAACACCTACAGTAGTCAAAAGAGGTTTGCATACCCCACAGAAACCTTTTTAAAAATCTCCAAGGATGTAAGGTACTCACTGAGTCTCTCCGAGGAGGACATGCAGCATTAACGTCACCACACAGCATGGCTGTGAATCGCACAAATAGAAACTTGCTTTTGCTTTTTTAAGCAAGAGATCTGTGTTTATAACTGCTTCTTATAGAATGTATTTTAAGACAAAATAGCCTATATTTAAATGCTGCCTACCTCTCTTATTTTCTCTGTGCTCTTTACCATCCGTTTTTCTGCTTCTTTTATTTCTGTATGACAGTTACACAGTGGCTATAGCATTTAACGCAGAGTTTAAGGAAAGAAATAAACGCCTATTTTCACCTTTATCCCTTTCTCTCTCTCTTCAGCCCACCAACCCCTGTGATAGGTCTTAGCACGTTAAGGACAGTCACAGAGACGTATCAGTGCTCCCACCAAGATTTGAGAGATGTGAAACAGAAAGAAGCAAGCAAAAAAAAAAAAAAAAAAAACTAGAAAAAACCTATTGAGCAACAGAACCCCTTAAGCACAATTCCCAATACTCTGACAAGCACCAGGTGACCACTACTCTTCAAAGAAATCACATACTTCAGCCACTCATTTTTTAGTTTTCATTTTATAAAATCTAGATAGGCTGTCTCTGCAGGGAACACTGCAGATGACGGAGAGGTATTCTCCGTCTTCTTTGTATCAGTTCAGAAACTTTAGGATTCATGATCTCCCCCTTTTTTAAGCATTTTATATTTACCTTTTAAATAAAGAAAAACAACTCTTGCTTATTACTGGTTTAACCAGTAGCTTTCATTAATTACACAGCTGGCTAGGACACTAAGTTATACTTCTTCTGAGCTACTGAAAATCCATCTACTATCAGGAGCTTCTTCATGACTTCCACTTTTAGTTCTTGAGAGTTGTTCACATAATGAAAAATGAGCAGTCCTTTATCTTTCTTCCGAAGCTTCTATTAATTGTATTATTTTATTTCAAAAGGCTGACATGTGCTCTGGCTCAATTTTGAGTCAATCCTTCAGCAAAGAAAGATCAGGAGAATGAATGGGGTTGAAGTGGCGAGGGCACCTGACCTCCCCTATCAGCTCATTTCAGTTTTCCAATTTCTCTTTCACCTCATGATATAATTTAGTTTCAGTCTCATTTCTTGTTCTCATTTTCATACAGACACTGGGGTAAGATTTTGCTTCCAAAAAAAAAAAAAAAGCTCAAAAAGCTTCAGGGCCCTGTGTTGGGATTTTCAAAATGACTTTTATTTATTTGCTTAGAAATGAAACAAATATTCTATAAAAGCATTCATAAAAAGGGACTTTTCTGGCACATACGTAAATTTTTGTCATTAGAGAGAAAAAATTATCTTGGAGGCTTTTGGTAACCTCCGCTTCCTACCCAATTCTAGTTGGCTCTTCAGTTTCCCTCCTGGTACTGATGCTGAAAGAGTTTGCTTGCATTTATTTATTTAGGCAAAATAAGATCTGAACTCAGTACCTAAGGCCTTGGCCAAAGCCAGCAGGTTTGAAATCACTATTCCATGGTCAAAGGGGGAATCTCTTGACTTTTCTCTCTGCACATCACTCTGTCCCCAAATCCTTTGCTTTTCATGTCCTTAGTAGCTGTTCGTTGATGACTATTGCTTTATTTTTTTGCATCACAGCACTTAAAATCCTATCTCACAAAACATGAAATTGACATAAATAGTAACATTTCCTTCTGTAACACAAACCCAGATGTCCCCATCATAATCCAGCTAGTTAGTATCTTTGAGATCATTTATGCTGTTTACGTTCTCCAAGCCCCTGTTTTCTGGGTAAAATAGAGATGATCCTACTTGCTTTCCACAGATCATTGTAAAACAATTACATGAGGGGAGAAAAAAGTTAATCTTATCAAATTAAATAATCATTTCTTGATAGCTTGAAGTCTATTATATTATACATGTAGTGTGGGCTCATAAATTTATTTGTGGTTCCATCCAGAATATTCTATGTTATGAGTGATGTCACAGCTTCCAGTTATTTAGGAAAAAAACAATGTTTGATCACAATCACACATCTACTGTGTTCCAAACAGTGAAGTATTTTACAGAATCTCATTAGTCCTATGGAATTGCTGTTGCCTTCTTTCTCCAGACTAGGAAAATAAGGTTCAAAGAGAATAAATATACTCTGCATCTATTAGCTATAACACAGAAACTTTAAATTCACTGTTTTGTCAATTAGTATACTTTACATAACTTTATTTTTTGTTTATTAGCCAGAAACCTATATAAACATCACAATTTAACTGCAAAAAATCAAATAGATAGAGTCAATTAAAATTTAGAACTCCTCAGTGACATATCATGGATCCCCAGTAAGTCCAATATGATTCTGAACTCTAATAATAATCAAACCTCTCTTCTTAGTCTAAATTTTCTATGCAAAATCTGAACGAGTAGTGCTTCTACTTTCTTTAAATTAGCCTTGGCACATAAATTTATATGCCCTCTAGTTGTATGCATATTTCTGTCTTGATTAGATTCATAAGTTCATGAAAATCTGTTTATGTTTTATACCAGATACTGGGGTTAAATCAATATCTCACATACGACAATACTTAGAAAAGTGCATCATACTCAATAAATATTATAACACGACAGTGTGCTTAATGAAAACAGAAATCATTAAATTCCAGGTGAAAACAGTAACTAGTCATTTATCATAGGAGAGAGCATATGTCCTCACACAGATAATTATCACAAATTGAAATGCCTCAATTCATCAATAAGAAAAATATGTGCATTACTTTGTACAGATACATAGTCACAGGTAAATGCAGATATAGCAGGAAGAGAAGAAAATACAAAGAAAGTGTAGTTTCCTCCATTGTCACCTTTAATTGTACTCTTAAGCATAAACATAAAGTTACAGTATTGAGTATATAATCAAGTCATCCATCTATTGTGCCCCATAAATCTCCATACATTTTTTTACTCATGCATGCAACCAACATGCTTCATCTACAGAAGTTCCCTGAATGTCTAGGTAGTGCCAGTGATATACATAGGACAGATTCAAAACTGTAGAGGAATAGTTCATATAAAAACATTTTATCTACACTAAAGGATGGGGCTGCATTTACTGTTCGCCTTAAAGCTACGAGTTTCTATTTTAATCATCAAACATGACTGTAGATGGAGGAGTTCTTCCTATTAAGAAAAAAATCTAACCATGCAAAATATCACAGATAAATTTCTGTCCATAATCTTCTCTGATCCAAAAAAACAGGCACGGTACACCAAAGTCCACAGGGTGACAACACATAGAGTTTCAGCATAGAAAAGAAGAGGTTACCAGATGCCTCTCTGCAAACCCATAGTCAGGCACGATTCTTAATTCAGTCAGTGAGATTCTTGATGCCAGTAAGTTAAATAGTGTTTCTGTGATTCTGGAATTTTAAAAGACTATGAAGTCTATTTCTAACAGACTGAAGAAGAAAAGCAGCACAAATGAAATTATCTTTCTTAGTAGAAAAAAAATGGCTTCAGGTTTTGCCTTTTCATATTCTGGAAAAAAAGATTCTTTCTCTGTTTCTCTCTCTCTCTCTCTCTCTCTCTCTCTCTTTCTCTCTCCCTCTTTCTCTCATAAGCTAGTGTTTACCTCTTACTCATAGGCACTCTCACCCAAACTGTCCACAAAGCTAAAGCAGTATTTTCCCAGTGACATGATACTTTTCCCCTCAATCTTATACCATTCATCTATGACAATACATTTTCAACTGGTAAATTAGTGCCTGGGGTCGCCCACACAAATGCAGAGAAAGCAAGCTGCCACTCCTTTTAAATGATAGGAAGTCTCACACATCATTCCTAAAGCAGAGTCCTGTGCCCGACAGCTTCCGGTCCACAGCACTCTATCACTCAGCGGCTGCTCAGCGCAGTGTATTCATCAAGGCGGGCCGGCGCGACTCTTAGCTGGCAGTTTAAATGGGGCCGACTTGTCACGAGAGTGACAGTCCGGGCAATTGTTTGCCCTCTGGGAACAGGTGCAGTCAGGTTCAAATGAAACACATCCAAACACTAACAGCAAGATCCTTAATCACGTCAATAAAAAGGATGCACTAGTGTCTGGGATTCAGTGGTCACAATATGCCTCCTACACTTTTGAGGATGAAATGCTGTCTTCTTTTCAAAAGAGCACTTCAAGGAATCTGTCATGTCGTTATCATTTTTAATACATGCCACTTATTTGATGGATGAAATCTCTATTTCTGATACTTCGAATGGTAAAAGGTTTCTTTTTTTAATAACTCCAAAGCAGATTATGAAAATAAAAGGATGGAAAACAAGGAGTCTAGAGGGGAGGAGGAAAAACACAGTAAGAATAAGTAATGTAATGAGATTTTATTTCAGATTAATAGTAATGTTATAATGTAAATATCTAGGATGTAAAAGGGCCCTTTATAAGGGCAGCTTGATAATATTATTCAAGTGACAAAAAAAATAGCTAATGAGTTTAATTTCTGGTTCTTAAATTTCTCAGCATTTGGGGACTGGCTATGTTTCTTATTAGCTTTCATCACATATCTGTTTAAAACATTATATACTCTGTATCTAAATGGTGCTACTAACAATATATAACTTTTTTCAATAAAGAGCCCCCAAAATCAAATCACATAAATGTAACTAGAAGTTATGGTGCTTGCCACAGCACCTTACAATTCCTGGTGTTTATAACTTTTTTAAAAATTACAGTCAATTAATTTTTTAAAAAATCATAAAATATCTTTTAAGAAATTGGCTCTGTGAGGAAGAGCAAAAACAGCAACACAGTATTAACTTTCACAGTACAACAATTGGGGTATTATTAGTTTGTGAAGTTATTTTGAGGGGCAGAATTTAACACACGTGAAACAGTGAATGAGAAATAAGTGATGGGACTTCATAAAATGAAGAGCTCCATGAAGACTGCCAAAAATGGGTGAAGGCAGAGGAGAGGACAGGCACCAGCTGGACCTAAGCAAAAAGTCTGTGAGTTAAGTCCTCCAGGGAGAGGAAACTGGAAACTGTCTGTTTTATTTCCTCCTTTGCAAAGCAAAATAAGGCAAAAAAAAAAAAAAACAGAAACTAGACAATAACATCAAATAGAGCTCAGCTTGTGAAATACATAACCTTGAGGAACCAAAATCATTTTATTGGGGAAAATTAATTATAGGGAAGAGAATCTTTTCTGATTTTGAAGAAAAGTTGTAATTTTTTCTAAATGCTAGGCTCTTAGGGTTACCTATTGCTATGAACGAGTAATTATAGATCTAAATAATGAAAGCTTTTCCTTCAAGGAAAGTCCAAGGACTGCCTATATCCTTCTCTGCTTGAACATAAAATATTAATGTGTCTCAGGTCCTCAAAAAGCAAAGTGATTATGTAGCACAAAAATAATAACCAAGGACCAAGGATATAGCTCAGTGGCACAGTGCCTGCCTGGCAAGCGCAAGGTTCTGAGTTCAATTCCCGGTACCGAAAAAAAAGTAATAATAATAACCAGATAACTAAATATCCAAAAACTAAATATTTCAAAACTAATATTTGTGAAATCAACCACTTGATAATTTTTCATCATTACCGTACAAATAAGAGTTTTTTTGTGTTTTGAACCTATGTCTCCACGCAAACACGTTTTTAATTCTTCAGGCTCAACCCATTTGGACAATTTCTTTAAAAGTATTGACTCAGATGATACCACATTTCCATTCAATTCTTTAACTTTCTCAGACAAAGTATCAACTTAACTGCAGTATTCACATTCAAACTGCGAAAAGAGCTTATCTATTAGGCACATCTAATCTAGGAAATATAAAATGTAAGAAGTAAGAAATTATAGAAAAGCCCTGATAAAAGCATTAAAAAATATTTAAATGCTGATGATTACTCTTAAGTAGTTCTTTCAACTATACCAGAATACTAAAATAAAAAATAAAGACTATAAATCAGAATGAATGCAAATCTTGTTTTAAAATTTAGTGATAATTTACTTCACTTGAATTTTTCAAATTGTGCTTCACTTTTTACTATGGTGGTCAGGAAACCAGGATTAAAATTTTAGCTCAGAGACACTCATGATCCCATCTCTTGTGTATAGCAAAAGTGTTTCTTTATTTTTATTGCCTTGTATATGTATGCGTGAACTTTTAAACAGGTTTAGATTCTTTTTTGAAGAGCAGTGAACTACAGTACAAACTAAATGTTTGCTGTTGTGATGATGACTTGATTACTTCATTTCCTCTTATATATCCTAATATGCTTCCTGAATTCAAAATTTTGAAATTTTATACAAAAAAATTGAGAGGTATAAAGTATAGAAAAAAAGATAACAACACACACACAAAAAAAATCACCAAAATGTCACATTGCTCCCTAGTTAGAAGCAAATTATACAAACACACACATACTGAGACTTAAGTTTATCATTAATACAGCACAAGCCCAAGACATATCAAGAGAGGTATTTTATTAACTAAAATCCACAGAAGCTTGTTCGCATTATCTCCTAAGACAAAGAAGAAACTGCTTCTTCTTTCATTGGAAAGAATTTAGGTGAATTAAAATCTTCATGAAGTTCTTGAAAGTTGAAATACTGTATGCCTCAAGGAAAGATTTATTTCTCTACCTGAAAGCTCTAAATTTTCTCTGCAAACATTTTAAGTCATTTTAGGCTTAAAGATTACAAAAATCTACCACAAAATCTACCATGAACTAACATGACAGCATCCTTTGTTCAAGGAAAGTTGGAAGAGAGGAAAAGAAGGAAGGCAGGAAGGCAGGAAGGCAGGAAGGCAAAGAAAGGAAGAAAGGAAGAAAGGAAGAAAGGAAGAAAGAAAGGAAGAAAGGAAGAAAGA